>OW964834.1:38160771-38345771 GCA_943142095.1 Ophonus ardosiacus
AAGAAGGTATGGCGTATAAATCATTGCCTCTTAGGGTATATACATATTCTTAAATTTTAATTTATTAATTAAATGTTGTGGATAACCCGTAGTTCTAATTTTGTGTATTAGGCAAAGAAATAGTATTTTAAAGCGGTCATTTATATAATTAATGTTCGCAATAAATGTGTTCCATTAGTTCCTGACTAAACGTTCCATTAAGAATGTAGACAAGTGACATTTCTCCACATTTTATAGTTAGAAATTCGGACAGCGAGCATTTTTTCTCCTTTGTCGTGCACGAGCGACATTTTGCGTTGACAAAAGCGAGCGCAAATTCCTACTTTGTATATAGACTGTAGAAAAAATATATTTCATTTAAAATTTATCAAGGCTTTTCGTTAGACGATTAGTGCAATTGGTAAATCATTTTATGACAATGTGATCATTTTTGATATATAAGAAAAACATCTAACCTCAAATGTTGTAACATTACTAACAATAGAAGCACCATCAACATCGTTATAATTGCAGGTATATTAAATTAGCACTTGCTAAAACATTTCCTTCTCAAACCCCAGATAAATTCAGTCTGAAGTCAGCATGGTGCTGGCAATTTGGCCAATCAGCGAGCTTCATTAGTCGCGAACTGTGCGTTTTGTTCTCCTTCCCAGGGATGATGAATTTAATTAAACGTATAGTGATGTTCACGGCTCCGTTTCTATTCTGACCGTCCTCAAAGCCGGGTCAGCGGTTATGAGACAATATAAACTCTAAATAATAAACATAGGCAGGCATAGACACGTAGAAGGGTGTGTCAGTAAAGCCCGGGAATTATTTGTATTACAAGGGCGTGAAGGAAGTGGTATACAGGTGTATTAACTTGTTTAGGAAGATTGTCGGTACACTTGATTATAAAGGGATGTAATTAAATCCCAAGGTATACCACGTATTATTGTTTAGGGTTGCAATAATTTACTAAATGGGATTAATTAGTGATGCACTAAATTCTGGTTATCAAATTAATTCAATACGAATTCATTTACGGTCACCAGAAAAAAGTTATTAATTGCTAATAATTTAAGTTGCCTCTAAGGCTGTGTCCGATGTCGCATTTAGGATTTATATCTTCTTCACATAAATACAACTCCGAATAGCACCCTAGTGACATCCATTGGTATGTGTGGCAATACTTTAGAACAACAAACATGAATTACACAATTCAATTCAATTTGATGCTTGAGAGTAAATGTTAATATTATATTTCATAAAATAGAAGCTAAGAAGCTATTCTTTGACAGCAAATTTGACGTTTTGCACAAATTATAACAACGAACATGATTTCTTTAATTAGTGCGCGTCAACTTCAAGGCATTAGAGAGTTATTGCGCAAAAATAATGTGCACTTTAAAGTCATGTGACATCCTGAGTGCGCATGCGTACTAATAAGGTTCACGTTATATGAATAAGGAGGCACGTTATGTGCAATGGAATAGCGAGCGTTTAACGTCACACGTTCTGTATTTTTGAGGTTATGTTTCGGATGTAACCTCGTTTGTGTTGCTTTTAGCGTTAACATTAGCGTGAATACACTAATTAAATGCGGTAAACATTGAAATTGAAAGTCCGTTATTTCTAAAATAAAGTATTTTCTACATAAGGTTAACGTTTACGTTCTTTCATCTTAGAAGTTGCAATAACTCCCTATAGTGTGCTCCTGCAAAACCCTAAAATCTAATTCCTAAAATCCTGAATACTCACTAGATTTAGAGTATATAGATTTAGGATTTAGATATTAGGGTGATAAAAGTGCAACATCGGACACAGCCTAAAACAACTACATATTGTTCAAGCTACTTTGGAATATCTTCGACAATCGGAAAAACATTTTCAGCATCTACTGTAAAAGAACTTTAACAAAATACTTTGTTGTTTTAAAAGACGCACTTTATTCATTATGAATGACGTTTGACGTTTTGTTTAGGGTTAAGTTCTATAAATAAAGTATAGACATGCGTTTCACTACCCATAGCCAAACAAGACGCAAAGACTTATTAAACACTCTTACACTAAGAAACCGCCGGTATCTTCATATTAAGCATCGATGGGAGCCAACATCCCTAACTTTTTAGGGACGGCAAAAACTTTATTAACCATGGTTTTAACTGGGATGAACAAGGAGCTGAAATGTAGGACAAAAACTAGTTTTATTGGATGCAAATCCGATTTTTACGCTAGTTCTATTTGCACTCCCTTGCCCTCATTCTGAGACCGATATCAATCGACACTAGACAGAGTCAAAAAAATATATACCGTGAGTATTTTTTAACGTGAAACATTGGGTTTGTCATTTAAAATGAAACATAGGGAACGAATCTGACAGAAGTATTATATTTAAATATTGTAAGAAATTTAGCCGAGTCAGAAAACCACTCGAGAGCACTAAACATATTTCGCAGGCACAAGGTGCACACAGTATGTTTTCTACATCTAAATGTAATTTTTAGAAAACAGGTAATATTATTTAAAGTTAGTTTAAGTTATTATCTAATATCATCTTGTCAATATGACAGATAACCGTTGAATTTTCCTATAAGTTATGATTTGACATTTGATTGACAGCAATGTATTTGTCTGTCTCCTTTAAAATGACACATGGGAAATGAATTTGACAGAAGTATTATATTTAAATATAGTAAGAAATTTAGCCGAGTCAGAAAACCACTCGGGCACAAGTTGCACACTATATTTTTTCTACAACTAAATTTAATTTAGAATGCAAGTATAATTATTTAAACAAAATTAACCTCTATTGACTTCTTATCAAATGTCAAATTCGTTCACTATGTTTCATTTTAAATGGAACGGGCGAATACATTGCTGTCAATCAAATGTCAAGTCGTAACCATGGATATGACAAACCCAATGTTTCACGTTAAAAAATACTCATTTTCACATTCACGGGTTCTATTCACGAATCAGCGTTGACTCCACCCCTTATAAATCGTTCTACGATGCATTTTTAATATACACTTACACAATTGCAATTTGCAAGAGCGCATCTTGCGGCAAAGCATAAAACTAAAGGTTGCTATGGTTACCACTACCAAACAAAGACCTGACTCCAGCCATCGTTCTAGTTGAATAATCGAATGATCTTCAATATCATTAAACAAAAAAAGTTGCCCACGCACATCTTGTGGTTTTAAACTCATTTTTATTGAACACAACGAACAAATCACAAAGAATTAGGTTAACACTAAATGTCAGATGCATACATAATGGCAGATAGAATCATGGAGCGGGACGTAAGACAACGAGGGGAGCGTTGTTTGAAAGCATGATTTTCTATCTTCTATGAGTGTCTATTGAATTTATGCCGCAATTCTGAACAAATCTGTAAGCCTTACAGATTTGTAAATCTGTAAAAAATGAACAAAATCGCAACGAAAACTGCAACTCTTATGTATAACTTTATATTTATCAACAAAAATAGATGCGTTATTGTCAGTTTTTTACAGATTTACAGATCTGTAAGACTTACAGATTTGGTCAGAATTGCGGCATTACTTTTTATTGCGATACGCTCCCGAAATTTCTCGCATTTCGCAGTTATATCGATCTCGCCTTGTATTTATACCGCAATCTCGCTCTCGTTATCGTCTCGCATAATGCAACGAGACGAGACGAGATGCGAAAGTACTCTATCCTCGGCGTATAATCACTAGGATTAATAAATTATAGTAGATACATTCGTCTAAAATGTATTATTCAAATTGTTCACTTGTATCCCGTAGAAATAAGAATAGATTTTTCGCCAAACGATTGAAACGGAACAACTAGTGAGGTTACCGCTAACGTCGCCAGACTTAAACCATCGATTTACCTCCCTCTTTTTAGTTTGTGTACCAATTACTTACGATTCTTCTTCTTCCGTTATAGGGTAACCCAGTATGTATCTGTGTAACTACTAGCCTAGTAACAGTGAGTAGCTGTCAGTGCTTCACTCCACCTCTTGTGTTTCTGTTGACCGCAACGAGGAGTGGTAACCACAACCGATCAGTCAGACAAATAGTTTACATTTACAGGATTGCTAGATTTCAGGAATGTTTTGATTATTTCATTGAAGAGTTTTAGTCTATTTGCTACAAAATAGGGATTGTTTGAATTGGAAATATGTATATGGTTTACTTTTCTTCTATCTAAAGTTTTAGGCAGGAATTTTATCGGTTTTAATAATATTTACAGGCGAAGGAAGGCCACATATAATTTAGTTTTATACTATTCGAACACAGCGTTTTTTTTTTACTTTTAATGACGATTTTTGTGCACTTTATTTTAGTCTAATTTAAAACCTGGTTCTGAAAGATCAATTCACAAATATTTCATTCTTCAAATCTAGTTATAAATTAATTTATTTCAGAAATTCACTATCACAAATTCGAACTCTCCCTACAATAACGGAGTAGGTACAACAATTTTTAAAAATTTATATTTTAATCTACATGAAAAAATAAGATACACATATGCTTTTATTTTTTCTATTAAGTATTTCAGACTGGGAAAAAAATATGAAATGGGATGCAGAAAATAGGTATGCATGAAAAGTGAGCGATTGAACAGAGATAGTTATACCACGTTTCTATGGCGTAGAAAGAGACAAAATATAATTGAAGCTCTTAACATAATAGTAATTAAGGTACCAAGGGTGATATAAGGACAATATTATTGTTCGTGTAACTCCCGTGGTTTAATGACTTACTGTTTTTACCTCCCGCTACCCTTGGTAAGGAAGGTATAGGTATCGTGCTAAATAATCACATATCCAGATTTTAGTAAATGACCACGTTTTAAGGTCCCTAGAATCCAATTTTAACATTTTCACGATTATGTTTCGAAAATTGTGAAACCTTGTATTTCTACCCTATTCTAATACGAAGAGAAACCATTAGATTTTGGAGTAAATCGGATAAACGGAAATGGCACTTTACTTGAAGCTCATAATGGTTTTTCTTCAAAATACATTAAATGCTATTTTTCGCATTTTATGTCATTATGAAAATTAAAGATTATTGAATTTTCTACAGGCATACATTAATACTTTTTCTACATATTTTACAGATAAATTTAAAAATCAGTTTTCTTTTTTTAATCCCGAAGCCTAAGATAAACACAATTTCTTTGTTACACAGTTCATTTCTCAAATGAATGTAACTGACAGGTAAACGTCATTGTCAAAAAACGAATCTCTTCAAATTAATAATAGCGAAATTTTAAAAAGAAAATCGTAAATAAAGCAATAGTTATTTGCAATGGAACATAATATAGTTTGCAGCATTACTAAATACGTAGGTATTTGTTTAAGTTAATAAAAATTAAATAGCGGGAGGTTTTGTGTTGGCCACATCAGTTTTTTTTATAATATTCTACGGATTACGGATCAGAAAGTTTCAATAAAAATTACATAGTAGATAGATGATCTTGTTATTTCATTTTCAGAAACAAACTATGATACTGCCCGTTGACAAGTCAATGTGTTCATAGGCTTAACCACGGCCCAACAGACCATCTACGTTTTTTAAGTTTGTGGTTGTTTCATTTCTTTATTATATAAATCAACAATAGTAAAAGAGAAACATTCCCGATATTATCAAAAAAAAAAACATCTTGTTCGTTAGCGCCTTACAAATTTATGGCTATGAAAATAAAACTGTAACCTAAAAATGGCAAGCAGGGACAAATCAGGTGATAGAAACTGATAGGTTAGATCCAGAATTTCAAAATCGAACATAAACCAGAGAGGTAATCGTAAATTTGAATTCAAAACTTCTAAAAGTAAATTTATAAATTAAATTCATCATAAATCAGCCCTTATACATTATCAAAACATTTAAATTTCACATAGTGATACGCCTCTATTCTCGTATCATTATTCACGCCAATTTAAAACCACCCCTAGTCATTTCCTTGTTTGTTCTTCTTACGCAGTTTTTCCTAATACCGTCCTTATTAAAAATACATATTCTACTCTACTCCAATTCTTGTTCTTGCTTACAATGCCAAAACACCACACTACGCACTGTCTGCATTTAGAACCCTAGTGTATCTTGTAGCTAGACAGGGTGTATGTACAATGCACGTCTCTTGATAACGCACACCACTCACCAGTCGTGAGATTACATGCGGGATGTCTGGGGTAATTTGCTTACCAAGAGTTTCTTGGTTAGAATTACTTCATAAGGGAAGAAGAAGATTGGGGAAATGAGATGTTGACTTGATTTAAGAAGGGGGATATTTTGGAAGTATCCATATTTGATTTCATTTCACCAGAGAAGGGAATTTTCATATAAAAAATAAATAAATATATCATCACGGCATATTACCCATTTCTGAGTGTTATACAATCTGCTTTATCGCAGATATCGGTAATGATGATGACATATTTGTACCGTACGAGCGTTTATCAGGCGTCACCTCACGGACACTCATTACTGGCGTGGAGAATGCACCACAGGGGTCGCTTTTGTGCCATTTAAAATTCGAAATATTTGGCGTCGGTCGGGACCAACCTAATCAATGTGCCTACCTATTTATATGTAAACATTAGGGATTTATTCCATTAAAACTACAAAAATACGCCTATTTTGTAACTAGGAAGCGATAACGAATACCAATTCAGATGGAATACGAACCTCAGCCATTCATGGGAAGAGCTAAAAAGGTTTTGGTAACAATTGAACAACCGGTAGTAGTAGTAGTTTCTTATAAAAATTATTCTAAGTACTGTTTTTTGAAAATTTGTTTCATTACTTATATTGAAGAACATAAAATTCTACATCTCAGACATTTAAACTTTTTATTATATCTTCTATAGATTCAGATACAGAGAATTATAAATATATAAAATAATCCATTGTATAATGAATCAAAGAGCACATGGAAACCAGTTGAAAATTAAAATATTTGTAATTGTAATAAATGTCAGTGTCAAAAATCCAGAGATATTACTGAAGGCTTTTTCTGAGAAGTACATTTAATATTTCTTATTTTATCATTAATTAAATAGGTATTTAAAATTATATAGATAAAGCTGCTGCACGTTAAATTGACACTGTTCTTGAATGCGGAAAACCTAAAATTCGTACTTGGACAAGTTGAGATGTAATAGTAATGCCCTCATTCATAAACACTCGTAAAGTGTTAAAACGGTTGGTTATAATTTTTGACAAATAGAATCAAACTTGACAAATAAAATTTCGATTTTTCTTTCAATGTCGACTGTTTTTATTGGATAAAAATTATAACGAACCGTTTAAAAATTTTACGAGTGTTTATGAATACGGGCATAAGTATAATATGCTATTGTTATAACGAGGAAAAGACCTAAAGTTTGTACAGTATCAGTGTCAACTAAATACGCGCTTGCTATACATATATTTCATCATATACCCTTCAGAAATACCGCCATTCTCGTCAATGAATTGAAAAAATCTCGAACATTTATGCCCAGTTGCACCACTAATACTTAAAATTTAAACTTGATTTTATACAGTTAGTCATTCAATTTCACACTGTAATTAAAAATATATTCAACAGGAATTACCATCAATTTATTTGGCTAACTGAATAAAACCAAGTTTAATTTTAAGTGCCGGTGGTGCAACTGGGCATTAGAAGAGTAGAAGAAAACTTGTACATAGAATGAATAGAAAAATAAAGAATAGATGTAATTAGAATTTTTTGTGAGTACCAGACATGTTAAATACAATACTTATATAGCCTAATAGCCTAATATGAAAATGGCAAGAGGTATTGTGACATATTAAATAATAAAGAAAATCGTAAATAAAGCAAATGCAATAGAACATAATATAGTTTGCAGCATAAGTAACGTAAGTATGTATTTAAATGAATAAAAATTAAATAGCGGGAGGTTTTGTGTTGGCCACATCAGATTTTTTTACTAATGTTGATTTGTATAATAAAGAAATAAAACAAACAAAACTTGAAAAACTTAGATGGACTGTTAGGCCGTGATTATTTGTCGACGGGCAGTATCATAGTTTGTTTCTGAAAGCGAAGTAACAAGATCATGAATAATTCTTCAAATATACTCGTATGAGTGTGCACATATTTAATTCCTTAGTATCTCCCGTTGCATTGAAATTACGCAAACCCTTTAATTTTATATAATTCATTTGCTTTGCCGTACAAATTACGATGTTCGGGAATACTGCTAATTAACAAAAAACAAAATATCAATTTGTTCCTGTGAATCCAACTTCAAGACGTCAACAACTCACAAACAGAAAAGACAGCTGACGGATGAAACAAAGTTATACCTTAAGTACCGTCATGTTTTATAGTTCTCTCAATTGGTCGAATTTGAAATTTACATTTGGAAATATAAAATATAGTTATATTCCAAATCTAAATTTCAAATAACTAAATTGGTAAATGGTTTATAAACCATCGCATGCGTTTTAAGTGAATTTATATTTTAAAACCTAAATTATAAATTGTAAATTCCTAAATTAAATTCATCATAAACCAGCTCTAAGCCATAGACGCAAAGTAGCGAAACAAACAGATTGATTCTGCACATCACCAACTTCTTAGATATGAAATCCAATCATTAATAACAATAAAATGAGTTGACAATTTGCTTGTTGTTCCTTTAAATTCGTATGTAGGTTACCAATTAAAGTATAAATGACTCCCGCGTTGATGTACTTATTAAATAGTTGAGTCTGATTTTTACCAGACATGTTAGATGAATTAGCGCGCTTATTTCTATGTTTGTAGCATTAGGTCAAGAGTCGACAACCTTTGCAGTTTGTTCAGTAAATGTGTCAAAAGCTGTTAAAATCGTTATTATGAAGTGCAGAGCAGACAGACGCAAGAATCGCGAATGATTCCATGCCAAATAGCTCACAAGTGCCGTCTGTCCTCTATAAATAGAGCGGTGCAGACAAATCTGCGAAAAGATCTTGTTTAGCGTCTAGTTAAACTCGAATTTGTTCGCGTCCGAAAAGAGATGACGAATCAATGGGTGGTAGTATGAACAAGTGATTAGTTAGGAGATGACCAGCAGTGTTTTAGCGCTGTCAATCGTTATGGATTATTTTAGAGAAAAATACTTCCACAAGCAGTTAAATTAATTGTACGCAACTTTTATTTGAAGTATTTTTGTCTAAAATAATCCATAAACTATTGACAGCGACACTGCTAGTCATCTCCTAGCTAATCACCCTTAATCACTTGTTCATACTACCAGCCAATATGTTTAATTTTTACCTCATATCCAGATTTTATTGAATAAGCACGATTTAAGGTCCCTACAATCCGATTATAACATTTTTAAAATGATGTGTGTGTGTGTGTGTATGTGTGTGTGTGTGTGTGTGTATGTCTGGATGTTGTAGTCACGATTCCTCAAAAACTATAAGACTTAAAAAATATTTAACTGCAGTTTCCTCAATCTGACATTCCTGGGATGAGCTGAAAAGGTTTCGGTAACAATTGAACAACCGAAAGTAGTAGTTTCTTAGAAAAATCTTCTAAATATAATTTTTGGGAGTTTTTTTTTTATTAAATATTGAAGAACATAAAATTATCCATCTAATACACTTAAAATTTTTATTATATCTTGTATAGATTTATAGATAAAGGCTCTATAATTTATGGAGTAAACTAATCGCAGAGGCCAAGGCACTAAGGAAACCAGTTGACAAATTCCAATGTTTATAACATGACACATGTCATTGTCAAATATCAACAGTTTTAGTGACATTCTGATAGCTTTTTCTGGGAAGTATATTTAACTTTTCTTATTGTTTTATTAATTAAATATTTGAAATTATTGGTAAAATTGTGGTAAAATGCACAAATCCATCAGATATACCGCCAGTCTGGTTAATGAATTGGAACAATCTTTGGCATTTAGAAACTTTCTCATACAATGAAAAATAGATATAATTAGAATTATATGTGTGCAGAAGACATGTTAAATATAGTAAAAAACAATATTTGGGTAATGTTCTGTAAGATTTTATTATAAAACGACGGTTCGAAAGCGAAGTGCAATACAATACTTATATAGCCTAATATGGAAATAGCGAGAGGTCTTGTGCTGGCCACAACAGATTTTTTTTATGGTAAACAAAAGATTAATCAGAGTAATAATGTAAAGGTTCTTTTCTTAATGTTGTGTCTAACTAGAAGTCCGTGATTTTTAACATAAGATTTATATTTTATTAGTTAAAAAACCTTGTACAAATTATAAGATTTACAACCTTATTGTTTATCCGAAATATTTATATTCTATTGTTTGAATAACATTGGTACATATTTTATGTCTACAATAAATCGAGTTAGAATAGAAAATGTTCAGCGTTAAGTTTAGCATAACGGTTCATAATTTGATGTTCACAACAATAAACTAAGTTATTAATCGTTAATCTTTTTGTGACCTTCGCTAAGTGTGATTTAAAACACAGGGCAACGCCAAAGCATTTCATCTTGAAGAGATTAAGTGTTTATTATATATTAGGGATTAGATTATAGTGAAATTTATTAGTTTAGCATTGAATATTTTAGTGATGATGACTCAAGAAGGCTACAACAGCAAGGCGAAATACGAGGTTTGAAAAAAAATATGTTTTCTTTAATTTCGAGAGTAATTCGTTTCCGATTGAACTAGCTCATTTTTACCTTTGGCTAAGAGAGGTATTGGATTCATGGAGAAAATCACATATCCAGATTTTAATGAATAAGCACGATTGTGTGTACGTGTGGATGTTAGAAGAAAGATTCTTCAAAAACTATAAGACTTTAGACCTGTTTAACTATGAATTCATCAATCTGACATTCATGGGAAGAGTTGAAAAGTTTTGGTAGCAATTGAAGAAAGAGTAGTTTCTTAAAAAATCTTCTAAATACGATTTTTAGCAAAATTAACGGATAATTCGGTAATTCGGAATGCCTAGATTCGGTAATCCGGTCTTTCGTCGACACACCTTCGATTATTACAAATAATAATAATAATAATAATAATAATAAAATAATAATAATAAAAAGAGTCTAGGAAATATTAAGGCGCAATGTCTCTACATGTTCAAGTCGAAGCTGAGGTTCTTTGATTCGAGTATCGGCCGGCTAAGTGCGTAGTCCTTAAAATGTCACCATATGACACATTAATCGCAATAGCATGCGACGACCCGACCACTTGTCCACGTTAAACATAGATGGTGCTAGCTGTAGAAGGAATATTATCCGCTGCCGTACCTGTTATATAGCAATCAGTGGCTGTCCGTGCGTCCATAGAAAAATAAAAATTTATTTCTTTATTTTTTAATATATATATACTTAGTTTCAAAAATAATATTTTATTTAAAAATATAGTACAATGTACATTTCGAGGTTTAACCTCATCATCAGGTAGAAAAATAAATTATAAATATAAATATAAACATATAACAAAAGAGTGAAACAAATAACAAATTAATAAAGATAACAAAATTGAAAATTGATTAATATAAAATTATTAATATAAAATTCTTTGTCTATGACACGCATAATCCGGCTCACTTTAAGACTATAATTAACATTATTTTAAAACTTTATCTTTCATTTGAAGTAATGCTAAATTACTCGGTAAAGTGCTAAAGTTGTGTTATGAAAACGAACACAACTTTAAATTTAATGTTAAGTGTTAAAGTGAAGATAAGGTTTATTATAAAAATGACTCTAATAGCCGGTTTCATAATAAATATAAAATCACTTTACTTTGTTGGATCTAAAAGCGACAAAAGCGTTTCATTTGACTTTAAGTTAAAGGAACTGTCAAATGACTTTAGGCGATTTTTCGCGACAAGTAGTTAACTGTGGTTATGTGTGGTTATCTGTAGTTTGATATTCTCGCGATGAAAACGATGACGTCATATGCTAACGTCGTTAGCTGTAGTAAGCCAAACCATCTTACCATCCTCCATAGGATGTTTTGAACGCGTTTTTATTTCTATCCTTGTCTTACAATTATAACTGTATGTTTCAGAAGAGAAGTACGAAGCGTTGTCTGTTGTGACTGTATGTACTGTAAACAAAGAAATCAAAGAAAATGGAAGCCTATTTTTTGAAAAATAATAGTCATAAAATTTATGGACAATAAGGAAAACATTGAACATATTAAAGCGATCACTGGTTAATATCAAGTAATCGCCTTTACTTAAGTACCATAAAGTAACAAGAACACATTTCTCTAGAGGGACTTGTACATTTCCCCCTCGGTATGGAGAATCCATCCAATATATTTTTATTTCAAATGTTAAATTTTGAAATGTGTTATGCACATTCTAAAGTTAGGGAAGAAATCATGATTTAAGTATCTTCCAATCCAAATTTTGTAGAAATCTGGTATTCTTACATGTTTATACCGATTAAATAATAATAATACGTTTCGGTTTACACTATCAGACCGATTTAAAAATTTATATAGTGTCGGGACACTCTGATTTATAAAACTACTATCTATTTCGTCCAATAATGTATAATACATCAACTGTTTCTTTGAAAGCTTCATCCTTGTCAAAGTTAACCACACAAGTTAACCAAACAAATTTTCGTGGTACCATTAACTACATTCAAACTATGACGTCATATACCCAAACCATAGTAAATGTGGTTATCTAAGGTATTTGTCGCGAAAAATCGCCATTTATTTTAAAGGACTTTAAACTGACAACTTTAACTTAGTGACTTTATATTTATTATAAAACCGGAGTATTATAAAGCCGTAAGTACACCAACTGCTCTAGTCGGTCACGAAACGAGTATTGTGAGAATAAGTAGACAGAAGACTTACGTCTAATCCGTCACCCATCTTGGGTATAAGGAAAAAGAAAAAGAAGAAGAAGAAGAAGAAAGGTCTAGGAAATAGGTGAAAAAATATTGGTTGTGAATCAGGAAATATAAAAATAATATTGTTATTTATTTATGAGTACAATCATGATACTCCATCAATATATCTCTAGATCTAATAAACCAATAATTTGCTTCCTTTTCATCAATAGACTTCTTTTGATAAGCCTCCCCTACGATTCTTTATGAACCTCCCCTATTTCCTAATTCCTTGTATATCCTATGAATTTCTCTACCACACTACAACCTAAACCCACCGTACCGCACTCGTACGTCTTTGATTGTGAAATATTTTGACAGGCGGTGAGATTGATAGAGCCAGCAGGAGCAGCGTGCTATAATTGCCAACGTATTCTTGTTAGCGGGCGGACCGGGTTGCTAGGCAACCGACGACAACGACGGTGTTGCCACAACAAGAACGGAAGTGGATACTATACTAAATAATCAGTGTGGATACGAGATTTTACAAAATATAAAAAATATTTTCTTAACACAAATAAATTTAATATATAGAGTTGAAAAACCAATATTCCACTGTGTTGGGATAGAGATAGATACAGGAAAGTAAAAATTCTTCGGACTTGCAGTCAACTAATAAAATTTATTTCGCCGACGTTTCGACTGTACAATAGTCTTCATCAGGGCTAGAATGGTCTAGTTGAGTGGATAACGGAACATATAAATGTTTTTTTCGACGACCACTACGAAAAGTACATAAATTCACAAGCAAAACTATTACTGAAAGTCATTGTACATCACTACCAAAGCTGTGTGATATGATTTTATCACACACTGCGATAACTGAGCGAACTAACCTAAAAATTTGTATGTAAAAATTTGACAGTTGCAAATAATTTGCTAAATTTACACGGATTAAGAAGGCTGGACCCTGATTTATCAGATTTTAACATAATTTTTGGTGAATTCTGATAGCAATAATGTAAACATAATGACTCGTACCACGATCACGGTTCTAACATTGGTGTTAGCTAGAACCGTGCTAACTATTTGACACATACTTCAGGGTTATAAAGAAAATGAGTGATGCCACTATACTAATTAAACCGAAAATGTACCGATAGGCATATTTAATACATTTGGCTTCATTATTTTAAATTGTTTAATATGATTTGTCTCTGGACTTGTTTTTAAGATAAATTATTTAGAATGCCAAATGTATTGAATATGCCTGTCAGTACATTTTCGGTTTAATCAGTATAGTGGCATCACTGATTTTTGTTGATAACCCTGAAGTATGTGTCAAGTCGTCGTCAAGGTTTTAACTAATACCGGTCTTAGAACCGTGATCGTGGTACGAGCCAATCTGTTTTAATATTTTTATGAATATTTTATATTGTAGTTATTACAAACACACACACATACAGATTCAACACAAACAGGCATAATCGTAAAAAGAGTAAAATCGTATTTTAGAGACTCTAAAATGTGCTCACCATCGATTTTTTGACCAAAGACAATACCCTCCTTATCTAGACGAAAGGTAAAAATGTTATTTTAAATGTCTTGCTTCTGTCAAAAATTATGACACGTTGACATTGGTTGTTCTTATATGAAGCTGCATATTAAGACAAAATTTGCAAGGTGTGTATATTTTACTTTAATATTTCTCGTATCATAAATAATTCCTCCTACTTTCAAATTAATTACGCGTAGGTTTCGCTTGTGACCAATTCTGCATCTTGGAATAAATCCTCTGATTACCATCCTTGTTTCAGTGTTACCAACGTTGGCTCGATTCAATACCAACTTAATTAAATAACTAACTTGTGTTCGACAGTTCAAATATTTTCCCTGCAAGGTGCTCACGAGTCAGTCCGACGCCCAGCCGATGCGGAGGTTTGCTTAACCTGGATATTATGTTTTCATTCAATAGGAAACGCAGGCCAACTCATTCCTCATTAAACGTAGATCAATCATTGAAATGTTTAATTAGAATGGTACATTGGGAGTTTCTAATTAATTACAAAGCTTATTTTCCCAGCCAATAAAATGAGAAAAAAGTAATGCAATTTATACTGTATTTCCCGTAAGAATCGACTTTACAAACATAAAACTTATGAATTATTTTATATATTAAAAATAATTCTAGAACTAAAAATCTAGTATTTTAATATATAATAGTATATTATAATTCGCGAGGACAATAATGCTCTTCATAACCGCGGAGTATTACTTTTTTCACTACAAGCACATACTTAATTATATTAGTTACAAAATTTATTCCATTATATTGGCAACTGACTTATACAATATGATATCTGGTGTCATTTTTGGAACTATCGCTGATTGGATAGTTTGGTTGTATAAACATTAAATTTATTTATTATATTCATATTGCTTACTTTTAGAAATGCAGTACTTTTTAATTAGAGATGTTTTCGGGCCAGGTCGGACCGGGCTTTGAGGTTGGATCGACTCGGTCCGAAAATAAAAATTAACGGCCCGATTCGAAGATCGACTCGATAAAAAATTAGCTGGCCCGGCTCGAAAATTGACTTGAAATCGGGCCGGGCCTAAGCTCGAAATTGAGTGCATCCGGCATTCCTAATTTTTATTTTTATGTGAAGCGAAATGTTTAACTTTTTTCGTGTCAAACTTAAAAAATACCTCTACATCCTTATAACGTTCCACATTAATTAACAGAAGTAATTAAAAAAAGACACTTCTAGTGTAAGTTTGATATAAAAATTACAGACCTATCCGTATTTGACACTTTGTTTACCAAAGGCGTTCGAAAATTGAAACAACTTTTTCACAAATCTTATACAAAAAATATCATTTACATAATGATGTTTTATCTAACTTTGTTTCATTGTTTGTGCTCAAAAATAAGACAAGAAATTATTATGATAGGAACAAAAATCACTTTTATTTAAGTTTACGAGTAGTAACAATAGTAATAATAACATCACAATAGCATTATTATGCTTTAGTGAATAACCTTGAATTTTTGAAATAAAATAACATTTTTAATTATTAGGATGTTATTAAATCATTTTGATCCTTTTTAACTCCATACATTTTCATTAAAATGTTAAGGAATCTGTGCATTTGATTGAACAATAGGCTTTTTCGGGCCGGCTCGAAAAGCTCGAATTTTCAGGCCGGGCCAAAATCAAAAGTCCGACTCGCCTCAACTTTTGCAAATGATTAGCCCGATTCGGCCAGATAAAAAAAATCTTGAAAGCTCGAAATCTAGTGCATCACTATTTTTAATAATACACACAGTACAAAAGAAATTATTAAATGTCAATTTATCTCAACTCCTTGAGTTCAAATAAATTCCGCTTTGGCGCTGCGAGTAGTCAGTTACACGTACTTCATACTTTATTTTTCTATTTACAGCAAGACAGCCTTTAAATCTAAACAAAATATTCATTTCAATATAATTTGTTGTTTTGTGAAATTAAATTATTAGACTGAAAATGTAACCTATAGGTACAGTACAACAATAGACCATTCCAGATGACGTCACCTGCCCTCCACAGGAGTGATTTTAACCTCACTTTTGAAAATTTTTAAAAATTATTTAAATATATATCTTATGATAAATGTCGAGAAATTTTGATTTTAATACATTTCATTCATAAAAATAAACCAATTTTTTTTCCATGGCTCCATCATTGAGTAAATTATGTATGAAATTTATTTCTGACAGCTGCCCCTCACGAAATTCATTTATTCTGGATTGATCTATAGAAATGTCAAAATGACATAACCTGTGAAATATGCAATTTAATTTTGTTTAGTTTAAAACGATTTTAAGATTAAAAATGCTATAAATTTTAACATTTTAAATTTCAGCATTTCATTAAGATTGTTTTTCTTTATTTAGGAAAAATAAAAGAATGAAAACGATAACATTATTATGATCAATATTACATTGTTATAGCTTCTCCCAGTTTTTCATTGATTCATTCTGTTAGCTGCGCAATTTACTAAATTTTGTTTGATGTTATGAAGTTTTCGCGCGACGTGTTGGTAAAAAAAATTGTGACTGCAATAAATCTTAGATTTTGAAGTGGTCCCATCTGTTTTGTGCTGCTTTTTTATCACATTATTAAATTTGCATATCGAGGTTACGTCTTAATCCATTAAATTGTGCTGAACTTGACCAAGTTGCTGTGTCTCTCCTTTTTGCGTCTGTTTCTAATTCGTTAATTAATTTCCCGGCCTAACTTTTTCAGGCTTCAGTCTGTGTCTCGGCCTATTTGTATTTATGAGTTCATTACATTACGTATTCATTTAGATGCGTTTTTTGCAGAAAAAGTCTTTCACTTTTAAGAGTTCCAATTTTTTAACGGCCATGACGGTGCAGATTTGTGAAATGTTGAAGTTTTAATTTGTGCAATTTGAAAGTTTTTGAATTTCAAATGTGAGATGTGATTGAAAGATAACGGGGGAATTTGAATGATGAAGAAATTAGCAATTTAACCATGAGCATTTTAAATTCATTTATGCACCACAAAAATATTGCTGCATTTATTAGTGATATCTGGGTTACAATATGTTTAATATTTTTTATTGTAACTAGCAAAATTCCTCTAGCCAATTCTATTTTATTATATATTACATAAGTATTGTTAGTTTTTCACAGCATTACACCTTTATTTCCAGCAAAATTAGAAGCTGAACTTAATAAACAAAATAATGTATTTATGATTTTTAACACTAACATTTATCTGTCATTTATAAACAGCTGCATTTCTCAACTGGTTGTTGGAGTAGTTAAGCAGTGAGATTTATTATAACAATTTATTTTATGTATGCCGGCGGCAAACACTGAAATCCATCATTACAGGGATTGTCAGAAAGCAGAGCTTTTTTTGCCGATACACTGGTTCAAAAACGGTTTAACCTGGTTCAAACCATTATATTTCAGCGTTGAAACGGTGACGTCACTGACGCAAGCGTTTAAACCGTGTTCAAACCGTTTTGTCAGCCAGTTCAAAACAATCTGTTTTTAGGTTAATATTTTTTAAGTACCAAAATGAATAATAATAAACCGAATAAACTAATAAATGTTAAAATGGAAAATCATTTGCCTTTAAATACAAAAAAAAATAAAAATAAAACAAACTTACTCTGATATTACTATTACTGCATTTCATTTTAATTTTTAAGGTTAGAAACTTAAAATGACAAATGCTCAGGATGTCCGTGGTTAAAAAAAATTCATTTTATCGTAGTACGAACTTATGACGTCACTTATGCAACTAGTTCAAAATTGATGACGTTTCGGTTCAAACCGGTTTTGAACCAGTGTATCGCCAAAAAACAGCTCAGGATTGAAACACAGCTAACCTCAAAACCACTGTGTTCCAATTATGAATTGTCAGTAAGGTATTGTTTTACAATACCTAATAGCCGAGACAGACGACAAATATTAATTATCATTATTAATTTATTAGTAATTTGCCTTAATCCTTAATTATTGAAATGTCTGACAGACGCTATATAAATATAATTTGGTGCGGATGCGCAGACTTTTTTCCAATTTTACAATTTTCCCATTTTCTGTCATTTTATTGTTAATACATAATTTTTACCTCCCGCTACCCTTGGTAAGGGAGGTATAGGAATCGTGCTAAAAAACACATATCGAGATTTTAGTAAATGACCATGTTTTAAGGTCCCTAGAATCCAATTTTAACATTTTCACGATGATGTCTGTATGTGTATGTGTGTGTGTGTGTATGTGTGTGTGTGTATGTGTGTATGTGTGTGTGTGTGTGTGTGTGTGTATGTGTGTACAGATTTTGTTGGCACTCTAACTCAAATACTATCATTCAGAAAATTCTGAAACCTTGTATTTCTACCCTGTTCTAATATGGAAAGATCCCAATAGATTTTGGTGTAAATCGGATAACCGGAAATGGCACTTTACCTGAAGCTCATAATGGTTTTTCTTCAAAAAATACCCTTAAATGCCATTTTTTCGGATTTTGTCATTATGAAAATTAAAGATTATTGAATTTTCTATAGGAATACATTAATACTTTTTCTATATAATTTACAGATAAATTTAAAAATATTTTTTTTTATATACATCCCGAAGCCTAAGATAAAAAAAACTAATCACTTCAAATTAATAATAGTGACATTTTAAAAAGAAAATAGTAAATAAAGCAATAGTTATATGCAATGAAACAGTTTGCAGCATTAGTCAATACGTAGGTATGTATTTAAATTAATAAAAATTAAATAGCGGGAGGTTTTGTGTTGGCCACATCGGATTTTTTTATTGAATTTATATTTAACTGTAGAAGTAAATATAACAAATTTGTTTGGTTTAATAAAACCATCAAATTTAGAACATTGAGATTATAATTTCAATTTAAAATCATGACGAGATTTTGACAGTATCAGTGTAGCGATTATTGCCGAATTACTTTTACATGATCATTAATATAATTAAAATATGTCATACGAAATGTTCAATTAGGAATTATAGTTTAATTATCATTCGTCGTCTGTTTCGGCTATAACTGGCAATTCCTAATTGGTATGCTTCGACCATACTTATGTTCAATTGTTCAACAATCGAATATTAAATGAAACAAACGTTTACTACGTTTACATGCTGTTTTGAAAATGGTTTCAGTTTTCAGTCAAAATTACGTAAAACTGTTTACAAGCAATTTACGAAACCTATCTACAGATTAATTTAACTGTTTCGGCGCATGCGCATTTGGCTGATATAAGTAAAAGATCTACTTCACTCCAAATATTTCGTTTTGTCATTATTCCAACTTTTGTACTACGCTGAAACACTATACAACTGTCAATTTATATGTGAGTTAGTAACACAAAGTAGCAGAAGCGTTATGCTACGTACGCATGCGGATTTTATGTTTTCATGAATAGTTTTGAAACTAGTTTTCAAATCAAACCCATGAATTTTAGTTTTGGTTTGAGACAACTCAAAACCGTTTTGACATACATGGCGTTTTCAAAACTAGAAACGTTTAGAAAAAAAATTTGAAACTTTATGTAAACTCAGAAGTTGTTGGAGACGAAAACTTTAATGAAAACATTTTTTTGTTCTTTGTTATTTTAATGTTCTAAATATAACTTTTGGAGTTACTCTTCCTAAATAATTATCGCGAAACGAAAAATATTTGTCCTCCCCACAAGTTGCAAAAACTTTCTTGTCAATTGTAGAATGATTTGGAAGTTTTGTTCATTATATTAATAGGTGGTGAGAAAGTGCGAAGTTGGAATCCTGATAATCTGAGTGAAATAATATTAGATTCTCTGCTCGGGGTGGGATATCCTACCGACTGCGCCAGTTATATTTACTCGTGCCGCGCAGTCTGGTGCAGTCGTATTCATCCCCACCCCGTCATTAAAACTTCGCAGTTTATCGAAGAGGACAAATTTCACCTTTGTTGAATTTATCTAGGAACAGAATATAGTTCTGTTTACTCCAGATTGTTATTGTTATTATTGTCAGACAAAATATGTCACTCCTGTTCGTTTAGATTCTCTACCAATTAATCAATTTTTAACAAGATGTGTTAGTGTTTTTTTTTTTGTTGGAAGTCTAGTACAATAGAAATTTCTTATACAAATTTAGACACATGATTTACGACATATTTATTTTATTTACTTATTAAATATTTTGAATGGAAACTTTATCTAATCATAAAATTTCAGAAGAAAGTTTTAAAAGTAAATTAGGTTACCCGTGTAAATATTTGCAATAAACAATAATATGGGGTAATGCGGTAATGTTATTAAATGATGAATTTTAGGTATATGTATTAAATTTTTTATACTCTTCTACATTTTTTGGACCACCGCTGCTGTGTTGGCCACATTAACACATAGGGAGAACACAACAATGTTAAAAATAGATAAATAATTTAGGACCGGTTGTTACCTTCCGTCACCTTTAGGTAAGGAAGATATTGTCTTTGGTTAAAAAAATCTGTTGTGGCCAGCACAAAACCTTCCGTCAATTCGATGTATTTTATATATATCCCAAACTAAATGTTCCTTGAAAAAGATTCTGTATATCCTGTAAAATTGTAACATGAACACACTATTTTTTACAATTCTATACCGAAAGTTCCTTTCCCTATTTTATTAGGGGTCGCTGTTTCTTACTCTTCTCTTTTAATCATTCCTGTCCAACGCATCTTCTTCACACAATTCTTCCTCTCTCAAATTTTCTGCTACACAGTTCTTCCAACTTCTTCTCTTTGGAGGGACACTCTATCACATTGACACATAACTTTCTGACCCTATACTTTCAACTTTGGTTTTGCATTTGACACTGACATCTGTCAATTAATTTTTTTTTTAATATATCTGCTGTTTCCATAATTTTAGCAAAGCTGACTAATTTTTGAAAGTTAATGTCTCTATAACTCTATGTCTATTGAATATGAACGAAACTGTATAATCAAACCGTATAGAGAATAAGATATTCTTTCATATTGATAATCACAAAATAAAAAATAATATTTAACTGCGTTTTTTCAAGAAAAACTGTTAAAAACTTCAAATAAGGGTACTTCTGGTGGATCAATTATAACCAAAATCTAATCAGCTCTTCATATGGATGTAAAGAAGAGGAATACGAAAGAATTATAATTTTTAGAATTGTAGTATTGGAGTTATCGTCGGAGAAAAATTTGTCACACACGGACACACACACACACATACATACATACAGATATCATCTTAAAAATAGTAAATTCGTTTTCTAGGGGCCCTAAAACGTGCTAATTCATTAAAAACTCACCAACGAATTTTTTGACCAAAGACAATACCTTCCTTACCTAAAGGTGACGGAAGGTAAAAATCAATGGTGAGTTTTTAATAAATAAGCACGTTTTAGGGTCCATAGAATACGATTTTACTAGTTTCTTTACATCCATAAAAGAGCTGATTAGATTTTGGTTATAATTGGTCAATCTGCATTTCTTTGCAATTTTGTTGTCCATAGCTATCACTACAAATGAGCAATATTTACAAAATTTCAAATTAGATTTTACAACTTATTAAATATGTAAAATAAATTCAGATAGGTGATTAAGGTGTAGAATTTAATTCTCTACAACATTTATTTGAAACATTTTTGTTAAAATGAAATGGGAAGTTTTACTCAAGGAAAAACTGATTCCCCATGGCCCGCTTTTTAATTAACGCCCTGTATAAGATCACAATTATAATAATATACTATACCGTGAGTATTTTTTAACGTGAAACACTGACTTCGTCATATCCATGGTTACGACTTGATATTTGATTGACAGCAATGTATTTGCCCGTTCTATTTAAAATGAAACATAGGGAACGAATTTGACAGAAGGAAATTTAGCGGAGTCAGAAAAGCACTCGAGAGAACTAAACATATTTCGGGCACAAGGTGCACACAGTATTTTTTCAACATCTAAATTTAACTTTTAGAAAACAGGTATAATTATTTAAACAAAATTAACCTCTAATGATATCTTGTCAATATGACAGATAACCGTTGAATTTTCCTATGTTATGATTTGACATTTGATTGACAGCATTGTATTTGTCTGTCTCATTTAAAATGACACATGGGGAATGAATTTGACAGATGTATTATATTTAAATATTGTAAGAAATTTAGCCGAGTCAGAAAACCACTCGGGCACAAGGTACACACTATATTTTTTCTACAACTAATTTTAATTTAGAATGCAGGTATAATTATTTAAACATAGTTAACCTCTATTGACGTCTTACCAAATGTCAAATTCGTTCCCTATCATTTTAAATGGAACGGGCAAATACATTGCTGTCAATCAAATATCAAGTCGTAACCATGGATATGACAAACCCAATGTTTCATGTTAAAAAAATACTCACGGTATAACAAGTTTTAGAAACGTTGCTGTAATCACGAGTTTTTTTCACATAAGCGAAACAAATGTATAAAGAGTTTATTAAACGAGTAACTATACTTTTTTTACGACAGCAAATAAATAGAAATACAGAGTCATACTTTTTAGGTTACATATTTTTAAATAGTAATACCTATCATCTGTTTTCAGCGTTGTATGCACATCAACTTTTATTGTAATAACGAAAATATTACTATTGAATGATCTCATATTAATAATAATATTTTTATAGCAAATTCATTAATAATAAAATTTGAAGTAAAATATTAAATTGAATCGCTCATAATTTTAGTATCAAATGTGGCAGAATATAAAAATTTATTACACAATTTAATAAGGATATGATGCAAATCAGTCTTTACCATCATCCGAAGTATCTTTTTATTGATTTCAATTTTCGAAAAGGTCTAAAAATCATCTTAAATTTGTCGATTAAGAACTCTTCCAACCTGTGCCTTCCGCATTAATTAGATTGATTTGCCATTTTATTAAGCAGTTAGATTTTTCTTCTATCACGCAAGCCGAAGATGCGAACTTGCTTTATGGCTTTCGCGAAAGCATTTACGCTCGTAAAAATTTTCCACTTTTTTTAATATTTGAAGTAAGAAAGTTTTATGGAGTGTGTTAAGATGTTGAGAGTTTTATATCTTACGGCTTTTAATTCGGATTATGGTTTTATAAAAGTTGCTATTAAAATTACCTGTGTTTGACAGAGAACAATTTTTCTTTAAATATTTATAACTTCATTTCGGGCAGAGGTTAAGTACTCCGTGAACGAGTCACGCACATTTTATTTTGTAAGAGGGCAAAAAACGAAGAAAGAAATTTATATTTTCTTATCTTGTTTTGCGGGGCTAAATTTAGACATTTTCGGTGACAGTTAAAGTAGACATAATGGAATTTTATAGAAATCATACATGATGCAAAATTATGGAGCTTGAAATATACAAACTGTGAGCTGTTAAATGCACATAGACAAATTATACACCGTTGGAAAACTTTAAAAAATCTCTTTTCAATGGTGCAATTTTCCAATATGGAGTACATGTAAAAACTAAATCTTGTACATTATTTTTCGAATCAAATAGCGATAAAGAAAATTGAGCATCGCCATTAGAGAGAAAATAAAAACGTGCAAAGATATGCAAACCAAAATCCCAGCAATTTCACACTTAAAAGATATTCGCAAAAAGACACTCAAATAATTCTAATTATATCTATTCTTTCATTCTATAAGGAATCTTGTCCTACTCTTCTAAAATACAATTTTAAATATTTAATTAATAATTCAATAAGAAATATTAAATATACTTGTACGTACTTCCCAGAAAAAGTTTTCAGTAATGTCCGTAAAACTGTTGATTTTTGACACTGACATTCATCTGTGAATTTGACAACTAGATTCCATGATGGAGTCTGAACCGTGCGATTTATTACAACAGATTATTCTACGTATTATATTTTCTTTATAGCTAAATCTATAGAAGATACAATAAAAAATTTAAGTGTATTTAATGGAGAATTTTATGTTCTTCAATATTTGTAATAACAAAAATTTTCAAAAAATAATATTAAGATTTTTTAAGAAACTTCCACTTCCGGTTGTGCAATTGTTATGAAAATATTTTCAGTTCTTTCCATTAATGTTAGTATTATAGTTTCGTGCTTATTCACTAAAATCTGGATATGCGAGAGGTAAAAACTACAAAATTTACATTTTCCCCTAGTATATCTAGTAATCTATGTATTTTTCTCAAATAACAAAACACAATTAATATGGTCTCCTCAATGGGGCAACTTTCCTAATTTAACCGACTTTGTATCCTAATGCTGGACAAGTTAGCCTGGGCACCCTATAAATTAATCCAGAAAATCGAGTTACCTATAAATCTAGACAAAAAGGTCCATATTTAAATATGGATACAAGACAAGTTGAATTGCATTTTACTTTTATTTTATTTATTGACTAATATTCTTCACAAGATGTTATTCACATCTAATACATTTATTACATTTATATAATATAAAAAAATATCTGATGTGGATACCACATGACTTCCTTGTACGCCTGTTGCACTATACATATTTTGTTAATAATTAAAATATGTATTATAACAGACCCAATCATAAAATTGCACGTATTTGACATAATTTGACATTAACATTAATTTTTTTATTTTTTTGTTATTTTTTATCCTAATCAGCAAACTTAATTACAGAAACCAAAAAGTACATCATTTTTAAATTTGCATATCTCCCTTATACAAAGAGCTAATTTAATCATACTTGATGCTTTCGACGCAAAATTTAGTTCTCTAAAACTTTTATTTGAAGCATTTATTACTAAAATCAAAATAACATCATTTTTTTCAAGAAAAACTGATAACAGCTTCAGGTAAAGTATCACTTTTGGTTAGACTATTTTAACCAAAATCTATTATGTTATTCCCATTAATATAAAAGTCTTATATACCAAATTTGAAAAGTTTTGAATTTAATTTTAGTATAGTTTTTCATTAAAATCTATTATAGGCTTTAAGTAAAGTACCACTTCCGGATAGACCATTTTAACTAAAATTTATTATGTTATTCCTATTGATACAAAAGTCTTATATACCAAATTTAAAAAGTTTTAGTTTATATTTTAATATAGTTTTTCATTAGTCTATTATAGGCTTCAAGTAAAGTACCACTTCCGAAAGTTACGTAATGACCAAAAAGGGAGATGCACAACTAGATGTTATAACAGTTCTAAATACAAAATTTTAACTTTCTACTGCTTCCCGTTTTTCAGTTATGCGAGATACGTACATACGTACGTACGCACGTACGTACAGACGTCACGACGAAATTAGTCAAAATGGATATTTCCGTTGAAATCCGGAAACCGAAATTTGTCGCGATTACAATAGTTCCTTTACTTCGTACAAGGAAGTAAAAATTGTAAATGGTGAGTGATTACAATTATATTTAGGATATTTTTATAATTAAAAAAAATATATATATATTATAAATGTACAGTACCGAGGATGCACCACTACAGGTTCAAAACGCCCACATGTTAAAATAAAGAAATTCTGGATCACCAAGGCCTTTTTCGCTTTATCCACTATAAATCTAAAGTACGTTTCTCTTTACTGGCGTCATACGAACCTATTTACTTCATCAAATTGCACTTGCCTGTGACATGTAGACGCACCAAATGAAATATTTGCTTCTCCTTTACCTCTTACACTTACAGGAAACTTACATTAGCCCCACTCACGTATATTTCATTTGTTTTGTTTCTGCCATAAATTACCCGTATGAAATAATCTTTTTGCTCTAGAATCAATTTATTTCTTCACTTGGATTCCCTCTAATATCAATTGGTAAATTTTGATTTGGAGTTGGACTTGTCGATAGTTTGATTTATAACACAATTTAAGTTTCCTGGAGATGATTTACGGGGGGATATATTGCAGTGCACGTCCTGCACATTCTAAAATGTCATTTATTTTAATTGTCGTTCTGATAGGAAATACCTGGCAAGCAATTCTCTATACGGAGGAAATCTACCATATGGCTGGCGCTGATCGAATCGAAATTTTTCAAATGTTTCAAAGCTATTACACGAAATACGTGATATAGAAATGAAAATGCTATTATACTTAGGGACAGTTTTACAATCTCCAGTTAGAATTTTAACTGTGTAAGGCCCGATATTTTCGTCTCAGGTTAAACAGCCTGTTAATTTAATTGTCAGTTAAAAGAGAAACACAGAATCGATATCACAGCCTAAATTGTAAAAATTACACATGTATCAATTTTTCGGTGCAACATTGCTCTTATAACCGACAATTAACTTAACCGGCAGTTTAACCAGAGATGAAAAAATCGGACCTAAGTTACATAAGCAATATTGAATCGAATTATTGACAGCAATGACCAATTTGTCATTTTTAACTTCGTTTCAACTTTGTTTATTTAACTGACAGTTAAAATTTTAACCAGAAATTGTAAAACAGGCCCTTATAAATGATTGTAAATTGTGGCTAATTTTTAAACTATAAATCACGTGTCCAACAAAAGGAATTGGACAACTGTAGAAATACTTTTCAGCCTTTTGTCTTGAAGGGATAAAAATTTAAAATCGTATCTTAGTGTGTTCCGGAGTTTCAACTAGGATTCGTTTTATAATAGCCACTATACCCTGTCTGGTTTAAGATTGCAGTGGTGGGCGGAGATTAACGAGAGCGGTTTACCTCAGCAACATTTTAAGGTTAAATATGAATGTAAGTTTTATTTCGATAAAATAATAATATTACAATTATCGAAACATTCAGAAACATTATTTGGATGTGGAACATGTTAAATATCATCTATTTAAGGAATATTTTGATCAGACATGCGAAATTGCATGAATAATAAAATATTTTTGACAGTTATTGACAGATGACTTTTTACGCTATATTATCAATTTGCAATTATATTATATTTAAATTATTTATTTCACTTGCATTCAATTTAGCTATACTTTATTTCACGTAAGAAAATAGTGACAGGAAGATAGATGCAGTTTGATATTGTTTTTTGATTAGATAATACTCCGATATTATCCAATCAAACAACAAGATCAAACTGCATCTATCTTCTCATCACTATTTTCTTACGTGAAATGAAGTATAGTCTAATTGGAATAATACTACCTTTTTAGTTTAAGTTCTGTGTTTATTTATTATTAAAACCCAACGTTTCGGCACCATAAACTGGTGCCTTCTTCAGGGAAAATTGACATAAAAATGTGAAAAAACAAAAACAATAAGTAACCAAGGTAACAAGAAAAGTTCGTAAATGTTACCTTTTTTTACGAACTTTTCTTGCTACCTTGGTTACTTGTTTTTGTTTTTTCACATTTTTATGTCAATTTCCCCTGAAGAAGGCACCAGTTTATGGTGCCGAAACGTTGGGTTTTAATAATAAATAAATAAATAAATAATTAAATAAATAAATAAATAAATAAATAAATAAATAAATAAATAAATAAATAAATAAATAAATAAATAAATAAATAAATAAATAAATAAATAAATAAATAAATAAATAAATAAATAAATAAATAAATAAATAAATAAATAAATAAATAAATAAATAAATAAATAAATAAATAAATAAATAAATAAATAAATAAATAAATAAATAAATACAGAACTTAAACTAAAAAGGTAGTATTATTCCAATTATTAATATGAGTTCTGAAAGATATTTTAATAATTTGAAGTATAGTCTAATTTATTGTACACAAATGCAGAAAAAAATGTTGCAAAAAATAATATTTGGTCAGCTTAAAATTGCCTCGCGTTTACACCAATCAGAGGTCGTGTAATATTGTCCCTATACCATGCTGCACAGCATTCTTAAACCAGACACAGTATGGGTATGTTTTCTTTTAAATAACTTTCGAGTTAGTTTCGTTTAGTTTTTAGTAGCTTACACTAATAATTAAATACATACGAGTATAGTCGAATATTACTTACAGTTATAGTAGATAAAAAATAAAGATGACAGGAAGAAAGTTGTACATACCTGAAAAAAAGGAAAAATACAATTAATAACGATGTGTAAACTTTCAAGAAATAATAGGCATTTACGAAAATTTTACCAGTGAACTGTTACCGGTATATATCGGTAAACAGCTGTTCATCAGATTACAGCTACCGGGATAGATATTTTAAGACCGCAAGTGGTAAACAGGGTAGATTTATAACCTATGAAAAGCAGTTAAAAGATGAAACAGATTTGAAATTTGACGTAGTTAAACGTTATCTCGTCTCGTTTTCTGTATTATCATAATTAACTTTTGAAACCTACTTCCGATTCAACTTCGCTTGATATCTCTGCTTTTTTTGAGATTATATTCTTCATTTACCGCATTTACCGGCTGAATTACTCGATCCACAAATCATGGATCCGGTAGATGGATTTGGTAGATATGGTGCAATTTTCGAACACGGTAACTATTAACCACTTGTGTTTTCGAACGCAGTCGGTAGGTGCGGTATCTACCAGTACCATTTTCGTAAATGCCTAATATCTACTTTTAATATGTAATTAATAAAATCTAACTACAGAATGTTATCTATTGAAATCAATATGGACTTGTGGTACCAGTTCTCGTTACTTTGTTTAAACCTCCTATTTCAAAACCAATTTTTACCAGTTGAAGCATTTATATTCGAATCTAATAAGTTATTAGTAATAACTTTGATGCGATGAGATATAATACTAACGCAATTCAAAAAACCAAACAAATTTCCCTACTTCATTTTTTTCACTGTATTTTCCCTTTCGCGTGTGACTCTGTACTTCTTTTTCTTTCTCAATCGCATCAGTGGCGTCCGTCCCCCAGTGGCGGGGGTTAAGGGTTAGAGGGCGAAGAAGAGAAATACTCTCACGTATTTCAACACAATCAACATGCCAAGACGAAACGACCACATAAAATCTATGGACAAGAAATAGATCAGCAAGAAGTCGGGATGCTGGGACTTGGGACGTGATCGAGGATCCAGCTGGCCAGGACCGGACCACGGGAGAGTTTATTTGATGAGGGAAGTGGGGGGAAAGGAGGGAATTTTATACAAAGTGTGCAAAATGTGGACAAAGCAAATAGGAATTTGTATTCAATGCTAAGAAGGTAGTAAGGGAATTCCTTTCTGCTTTGAATATATGAAAATTTTCATGTGTTTGTACGAGAATAATATATAAATATATCATTAGGTCTGCCGGTGTAGAGGCCGTGCGCATTAAAGCGCTATGTCTCTACATGTTCAGATCGAATCTGAGGTTCCTCGGTTCGAATCTACCGGCAGGCTAAGTGCGTAGTCGTTAAAATGCCACCATATCAGGCATTAATCGCAGTCGCATGCGACGACCCGACCAGTTGTCCATGTTAAAGATATGTGGTGCTAGCTGTAGGAGTATTTCCGCTGCCGCACTGGTTGCCTAGTAATCAGTGGTTATCGCACGGATTAAGTACACCAACTGCTCTGACACTATCGGTCACGAAACGAGTACCTACGGTACTTGAGGCCTTGGCCCTACAAGGACTGTCGTGCCACAGATGATGATGATCATTAGGTCTTCTGGTAAAACAACCATGTTATAGTATATTACTAACCGAGGTGGAAAGATAGCTAACCAAGGCGCGAAATGCCGAGGGTTGCCTTAGCTCGAGACATTATGAAACTTTTCGCCGAGGTTTCTATACTTTTTTATTCACAATCAGAAATTAATAATGAGTAGTGAATGGGGCCGCGTGTCTGAGTGTATGGTCGCGAACCTGGGGAACCAGGTTCGATTCCGACCGACGTTAAATATTTCAAATTTAAAATGGCACAAAAGTGACCCCTGTGGTGCATTCTACACGCCAACAATGAGTGCCCGTGAGGTGACGCTTGGTAAGCGCCCGCACGGTAAACATATGTCATCATCATTACAGATCTGCGATAAAGCAGATTGTGGCACACTCAGAAATGGGTAATATGCCGTGATGATATATTTATTTATTTATATTCGTAGTGGATATTTAAATAACATTAATAACCTAACATAAATAAAAAATAAACGAATGGTCTGAACTTGTTCATTTGTCACATGAACTGTCCGTTCAGTTTAATATCTAACCTTAAATTTTGATTTCTCGTACATCCCTACACTTATTTATATTATTTACAATTTCATTCGTCTGTTTACATATAAAATGTAAAGATTTGTTTAGAAGTAATTGACCTCTCAGGATGGGAATGGTAAATAGAACCGAAGTTGGGGTGTGACAGGTTGGAAAATGAGGTTAACAATAACCAACTTCCCAACTTTTTAAAAGTCGGAAATCGTCATATTCCTAACCGATTCTGAATAAATAACAAATACTTACAGATGATGAGTTAGCATAAAGCTATGCAGCAATCATCTTTCACCACACATTCTTATCCAAGCACACGTCTTTCGCCTCATTCATATTCATAATTTCTTTCATACATGGTCTTTTGTCCACGCGATCAAATTCCTCAACTTCACCAATCTAACATTTATTGTTTCTCTAGTTTATTGATTATCGTTGATTATCGAGTGCGTCGATTATCATAACTTCTTTCGCTTTGTCTGACCGTTGCCAACAAGTCAGAAAACTTCTGTGAAGATTTTATTTTTTTCTGTGTGAACCGTAGCAGACACCACAAATTACAAAGAGAGAGAAAAGTTTACTATTGAATGTATCTTTCCGAAGAAAAATAATTTCACGTTTTCGGCATTGCCATTAAAATGTTGGGACACCTAAGTTTCATACACTAGTGGTTCACTAATAATAACAAGTATCACCTTAAAAGATGACTTATGACCATATAAACTGTCATACCAAATTTCATCCGAATCGAATAAAACGTCCGATTATTATAAGCAAAATTAATTTTTTTTCGAAGAACTTTGAAGCAGAATTCTGGCTAAATGGTACACTTTCCGGCAGAAGCAAGTTTGGTTAAATCGTCTTATTTTAGCCTCAGGAATCTGTGGTTAAGCCATGTCCCCCTATTTAAGAGACACCTGCATTTTAATGTAAATATATTTATTCTGTTGACAAGTTTACTTGAATTTTATCTTAGCCTATTTACAACTAAAAAACTCTGCAAGCGTTCTACATGTTCTTATAACATCTCCTATCTCATTAATTCATGTAGTTTGTCACCCAATTACTCAAACACTTAATCAACTCCTTTTTTACCATTCTCTATTTTTCCACCCTTAAAACTTCTCTCGCCCACGTCTCGATATCCAATAACCATTATTCTCCTCGTATCAGTGTAGTGGTGCAGTCAGGCATTAGCATTCTCTCAGCGAGCTAAGAATTAGATCGGTGATCGTAGCCAAATTGGAGCCAGAGTCGCCACGAATACAAACGCGAGATTAAACACTCAGATTCATGAGGAAAGAATCCACCGATGTTAATAAAACTACTGGGGGAGACAATGTTGCAGTTTGTAAAGAGCTGTTGATAATGTATATTAGAAAGAAGACTGTCTTAAGAACATTAAAACGTGGTGCAGTATTTGAGGGGAGATTTTTATGTAATCTACAAGTAGATTAAGTTTAACGGCATATGATCAAAATGAGTACAAAACGCTTAATCAACATAGGAATGATCTTCATTTGTGTCCGAGAAAGAGTCCATTTTGTATTAGAATCTAAGAAAAACTGACAAAGGCTGTATCCGACGCATTTTGGCATTTAGTATTTAGGATTCCGAATGGCACACTAATGACATCCCCTGGTTTAAATGGCAACACATCAGAACAACAAAAATGAATTATACAATTCGATTTAATTTGATGCTTGAGAGTAAATGTTAATATTGCATTTCATAAAATAGAAGCTAAGAAGCTTTCTTTGACAGTTAATTTGACGTTTTGTACAAATTATAGCAACAAATATGATTTGTTTAATTATTGCCCGTCAACTTCAAGGCATAGTGTGCACCTGCAAAACCCTAAAATCTAATTCCTAAAACTCTAAACAATTACTAGATTTCGGGCATATAAATTTAGGATTTAGATATTAGGGTGATAAAAGTGCAACATCGGACACAGCCAAAGATAGTGATCGAACAAAATTTTGTCTATTTTAGTAGATAAACTTTTCCTGTATTATAAGGAAGTTATTTTGAATTTAACCCTTATTTATTTTTACCGCTGTTTGTATCTCGAAAATTATTGAAGATGACCCATGTTGTAAACTATTTTACTCATTTTGGTCAATACTATATGCCTTCAGTTTTGTACCTCTAGCTAAGAGAGGTAAGTATTGGATTCATGCTAAAAATCGCTTTTCTAGATTTTAAAGAATAAGCATGTTATAAAATCCCTAGAATCCGATTATAACATTTTTACCATGAAGTGTGTATGTGTGTGTGTGTGTGTGGATGTGTGTGTGTGTGTCTGGATGTTGGAAAAATGATCTGTTTAACTATGTATTCCTCCATCTGACATTAATGGGAAGAGCTGAAAAGGTTTTCATAACAATTGGACAACCGGGAGTAGTAGTTTCTTAAAAAAAATCGTCTAAATATTATTTTTTTAAAAATTTTGTAATTACAAATATTGAAGAACATAAAATTCTGCATCTAATACACCTAAAAAAATTATTATAACTTCTATAGATTTAGAGATAAAGAAAATATAATTTAATAATCTAATGTAATAAATCGCACAATCCAAACTACACCAAGGAAACCAGTTGACAAATTCATATTTTTGTAATTGACAGATAAATGTCTCTGTTAAAAATCAACAGTTTTACTGATATTACTAAAAGCTTTTTCTGGGAACCAGCTTCAATATTTTAGAAGAATAGATCAAAATTCCTTATAGAATTAAAGGATATACAGGGTGTTATGTAAGTAAGTGTTCAACGCTTAACCCATGGTAGAACTGACCCCAAAGATAGTAAATCTGGCAATAATTTTTGTTTAACATGCTTTCTACAAGAACTAGAGGCCTTTAAAACTGACCAATCACGTCATAGTTCAAAACTTTGTAAAAAAAGTAAAAATCAATGTGTTCTCTGGAAAAAATATTGATTGTCAATCTGACGTTCAATGTTTTTTTTTTTTGCATAGACGTACAGTTTATATTCTGTTTTTTTAATATTCTCAAAATGTCATTTACCTTCACCAACCAAGAGTATGCAGACATGCATATGGTTTATGGCGAGACATTACAAAATAGTCGTGCTGCTATAAGACGGTACAAAGAGTTATTTCCAAATAGACGTCAATGATTTTAAATGTCATTTGCGACAGGTATCACATATTTTCCAGAGAACACATTGATTTTTACTTTTTTATAAAGTTTTGAACTATGACGTGATTGGTCAGTTTTAAAGGCCTCTAGTTCTTGTAGAAAGTATGGTGAACAAAAATTATTGCCAGATTTACTATCTATGGGGTCAGTTCTACTATGGGTTAAGCGTCGAACACTTACTTACATAACAGCCTGTATGTTAAATTCGATACTTATGTAACAAAACGGAAATGGCGAGAGGAATTGTGCTGGCCACAATAGATTTTTTAACTTTTATGAACACCCTGCATTTTATGTTCGAATATTTTTGAAGATAATTGTACTTACCATAAAAAAGTTATGGTTAAGTACATTTTAAAATCTCCAGAACCTGATTCTAACATTTTAAATGGAACATCTCTATAAGAACAAAAATTTTGTAGCCAAATAAATTTTCTCTAAATCTGCGAAGGTCATCGTTATAAGCCAAAAAAAGAAAAATGTGAAAAAATATTCCTATTATTTGTTTTAAGTTAAACTGTATTTCATTTCAAATGTTAGTATACCAGCTCATGGTCACATAAAATTTAGAAATGATTACATTTGCAAAATAATATATTCAAAATTCATTGATAACATCTTCATTATTATTTTTCTTATTAACAGCTCAAAAGAAAATTAAATTGCCAATTTATCACATTTGAAATTTAAATATAACATTGCGAAAAATTTAAATTAACGTATCAAACGAATGTTATTTTCATTTAAAGAAAATTTAAAATTCAATTTGTATGTTTTTGTTAGAGCTCATTCCCTTTGCAAAATTGACATTTATATTTAATAAAACAAATTTGTATGTTAAAATGTAGAGTAATTCAGGCCGAAAATAAATAATGTATATCTCCGTTTTTCATCTACGGCCAATGTTTGAGAATTCGGTCTCTTATACATTTTAATGAGTTTCTTTATAATGCTAAACAGATTTGTTTTTTTCGTGCTCTCAATTTATATAAATAATTTTTTTAGAAGTTTTATTGCAGAAACTTCTTTGTAAAAGAATTTGTAAATCATTCTCTTTGTTCTGAAAACTTATGAAATTTATCCTTGAATTATTATTTGCATATTTGAACAAAAAGTTTTGTATTTTTACAGCGACAAAGTCAAAGAAGTAATTAGAGAACTGGATGACAGAGATTTTAAACAAAATCTATTTTAGATAAATTATTAAATTCAGAGAAATCTAAAAGACATTTATATAATTATATATTTTAAAGTTATTCAATTTGTTGAAATTTATAGAATTATAGTTTAAATACACAATGCGCGGGTTTCACATTTTTACCTCTCGCTAAGAGAGGTATTGGATTCATGCTAAAAATCGCATATCCCGATTTTAACGAATAAGCACGATTTAAGATCCCTACAAACTGATTTTAACATTTTTACGATGATGTCTATGTGTGTGTGTGTGTGTGTGTGTGTGTGTGTGTGTGTGTGTGTGTGTGTGTGTGTGTGTATGTGTGTGTGTGTGTAGATGTGTGAGTATGTATGTATGTGTGGATGTTGGAGGGACGATTACTCAAAAACTATAAGACTTAAGACCAGTTTAACTATGAATTCCTCAATCTGGCATTCATGGGAATAGCTGAAAAGGTTTTGGTAACAATTGGACAACCAGAAGTATTCGTTTCTTAAAAAAAACCTTGTAAATATAATTTTTTTGAAATTTTTGTTATTGCAAATATTGAAGAACATAAAATACTCCATCTAATACACTTCAAATTTTTAAAATATCTTGTATAGGTTTAGTGATTAAGACACTAAAATATTATGTAGAATAATCGGATGTAATATATCGGAGAGGTTAAACTACACTAAGGAAACCAAACTCAAATGTTTATAACTTAATACTGTTTATAACATAGTTTGTAAATGACAGATGTCAGTATCAAAAATCAACAGTTTTAGTGACATTCTGAAAGCTTTTTCTGAGAAAGTACATTTAGTCTTTCTTATTGTTTTATTAATAAAATATTTAAAATTATAGGTAAAATGCATATATCCATCAGAAATACAGCCAATTTTTAATGAATTGGAAGAATCTCTGACAATTAGGAACTTCCTCATACAATGAAAAATAGGTACAATTAGAATTGTATTTGTGCAGAAGTCCTGTTAAATACAATATTCTGTTTCAGATCACGTGACTTTTTCAAAATGGTACACAAATTTTAATATTTATGCCCATATTCATAAACACTCGTAAAGTTTCAAAACGGTTCGTTATAATTTTTGACAAATAGAATCAAACTTGAAATAAAATTTCGATTTTTCTTTCAACGGGGTCCCGTGTCCGCGTGCCTGAGTGACTGGTCGCGAACCCGGGGGAACCGGGTTCGATCCCGACAGGCGCCAAATATTTCCAATTTTAAATGGCACAAAAGTGACCCCTATGGTGCACTCTCCACGCCAGCTATAAGTGCCCGTGAGGTGACGCCTGGTAAGCGCCCACACGGTAAAATATATCGTCATCATTACCGATGTCTACATGTGTTGTAGATACTGGCACATTCAGAAATGGGTAATATGCCGTGATGATATATTTATTTATTTATTTTTCTTTCAATGTCGACTGTTTTTATTGGATAAAAATTATAACGAACCGTTTAAAATTTTGTAGATACTGGCACACCCAAAAATGGGTAACATGCCGTAATGATATTTTTTTTTTTTAATTTTACGAGTGTTTATGAACACGGGTATTAATTGTAAAATATCTGACTGATATTTCGTGATATTTTCAAATTTGAGGCAATAGCTTTTAATATTTAATACTTAGTAGTTATATAAAAATTCTTGCAACAGCCCTATTCACTATTCTTTCCTTCTTCTTCTTAAAATCTCCCAACCAATATTCTTTTCAAATGCTTTCAAAATAATCATGAATTGCAACAGTATCAATCACTTCTACAAACAAATACCTTCCACCACGATTTTTTTAATCAGGTGAGTATAGGAAGTGATTTATTACTTTTTTTTCACCAAAACTAAAGAAAATTCTCTCTAGTTAATTCCATATCCTCGGTTTTCCTCTGAAACGTAGTATCGTACTATATTTACACAATATTTGAATAATGTGTGTGATATATTCAGGTTGTTCAATACAAAACAACAATGTCCTATGTTCTATGCTTTGAGTAAACAAGTAGCGCGAAACTTTTGAGTATGGAAATAAAGTTTCAGTAGCGAACATAATATTTACTCATTCATATGTAACATGAACATAACAGAACATAGTTTACAAACATAGGTATTGATTATCAATTGTTCTTGCTCTTGTTACCCCAACTTCAGACATTGTAGGTACAGAGTGATCAAAAATAACTAATTTAGTTGGTAACACATTTCTGGGGATCTTTTTATTCCATAGTTTACACAACATCAGATGAAGGCGGATGTACTATTTGACGTATCATGTTAACAATAAATACAAAAAGGTTATGTCAGAGCAGGGACCAAGCAGCTAATAGGATTTTAAATGATTCTTTAGGTTATTGCTCTATGGATAATGTAAAAAATAAAGTTACGTGGGTAAAGGAAACAAACAACCATTTTAATAAAAAATTATAAATATATCCAAATTTAAATTTTCAAATGTCACTGTCAACAGTGTTGAAAACAGGAAATAAATTTATGTATTAATTTGACCAATTTCAAGTATTTTTCAAATATTGTCAACCGAGTCAGTTATTTGTATGTAAATGATAGGGAATTTTATATTTATAATAATGTATATTTAAAAATAATATTTGGAAGATCTTTTTAAGAATCATAAAGTAAAATAAATATATCATCACGGTATATTACCCATTTCTGAGTGTGCCACAATCTGCTTTATCGCAGATATTGGTAATGATGATGATATATTTGTGTCACCTCACGGGCACTCATTGCTGGCGTGGAGAGTGTACCACAGGGGTCACTTTTGTGCCATTTAAAATTTGAAACAGTAACAGTAAAAGTATAAAGCAGTTATACTTTTTGACGCCATTTAGAGACATGTCAGTGCAATGACAATGCTTAAAAAAATGGTCATCGAGACTAATAATTCAGTTTCTGGAGGCATACGAGCAATGACCATAGCTTTGGAATAAAAAAAAGTTCATCCAATAAAGCTCGAAATAAAAGACATGATGCATTGAGAAAAATTATTGAGGTTATGTCTGACTGAGTCAAAGATTTTGATATAAACTCTGCTAAAGATAAAATATTAAGCATTTTTTGGAGTTCAACAGCCAAAATTTGCACTAGGTACCAACTCAATTGACGCCATTTTTAATCTAGATCCAATTGAAAACTGAAAGAAATTGTGGAAACTTATATTGATGCCACTAAAATTAGTGCCATAAAACTGGGGAAAAATTGGGGCCAATAATCTTTGGTGAGAGAATTTTTATCTTCTCGGGTGTTGTAAAGCGTAATGTTCAATCCTGCTATGTTTGAAATTTGCTAGAAATACTTTTCAACCCTTAGTCTGCAAGAGGTAGAAATTAGAAATCGATATCTCAATGCAGACCGAAGTTATAGAGTTTCAAACAGGATACGCTATTTAATAGCCGCCCGGTATTATTAAAAAATAAATAAAAATGCTACCTACCTACCTATGCATAGTTATATGGTCCGAACTTTATAGCCGGTGGGCCCATATTCTTATTACTGTTTTCCAAAATACGTATCTTTACACAAGTTTGATGAAAAAACTGGATTGTTTAGATAACCCACAAAGATTTTAAAGAAAACTTTTCTCTATCTCCGTCATATAAATCCTAACCTACATTCGTAAAACACAATTGAAAGCAAATACAAAGCTTTGCCATGTCAATAGTTTAAACAGCCAAGCATCCAAAGAAAAAATGAAAAATGCACTAAGTTTCAAAGAAATAAAACTGTCATTTATAAAAGGATAATTCGTTGACAATATTACAAAAACATGATATATGTCGCTTGCTGACAGATCCATCACCCCGGACAATTTAAGCCACAATCGAAAGCATTCTGCGCGGTCTTATAATGATGATATATGATTGTTATTGTGAGCCGAGCACTCGATACCAACTCATATATAATTTCGTCGTTTAAATATTTAAGCCAGTCAGCGGAAAAAATATAATGATGAAATATAACGGCATTAAAATTATTGTATTGTTTTAAAATTGCGATGTTTTTGTTTCATTGTTCTTGTACGGCGAAAAAATTAAAGTAATTATGTCAAAAAATGGATTTATAGGACCATTGAATAGATTGCTTCATTTTTCGGGAATTATTTATTGGTTGATTTCGATCCAATCATCAACAAATCCAATGAAAAGCATTCGAACAATATACGAGGTTTGACAAACAAAAACGAAAATTTTTGTTTATTTCAAAAAATTATAATATATTCAATAATAATTGTTTGTTCGCTCAACAAAATATGCAACCAATTGCCAAATTTTGAGTACACATGCGTAGTTTGAAACTAGTTTCAAACTGATTAGAAATTTTTGGATTCTGAGAACATAATGGGCTACTTGCGTGGTACTGAAAATCCGATTTCTATCAATATATACATAATGTTATGTTGAAAACATATATAAAAATATAAATTTTATTTTAAAAAAATTATTTGTTTTTTAGTAAATTAAGAAAGAAAATTTTCTGTGACGTCATTATATGGAACTTAGGAAGGAAATCATGTTTCAAAATGTACCGTATAGATGGCATAGCGTGCGAGAAAGTTTTAATTTGAATTTGACATTAGTTCATTTTTCTCTCTCTCTCTGGGCTCTCAAATATATTAATTACTTCACAAATAAATACATAGGTAGACAAACTAAAATACTAACCTCCAAACTATTGTTGAAACGTCAAACAAGAGATCTACATTACCCGTACAAACAAACACTATGGCTTTACGACCATTCATTGGTGCGGCGTAATTCTACGTCATACATGGCGGGAATTCAAATAATTAAATTTCATTATTTTTTTCTGGCTAACTAATAAATATTTTGCCAAAAGAAAAAATATGGGTAGCAAGTTTTTACCTGCTGTTCAAAAATATTAAATAAAAAAAAGATACGCAAGTAGCCCATTGCCAAATTTTGAGTACACATGCGTAGTTTGAAACTGGTTTCACATTGATTGAAAATTTTTGGGTTCTGAGAACAGAATTAAAGGTTATTGTTATTACTACCATCTGGAGTAAACAGAAAGGTTTTCATCTTATGTTGATTGTTGTTGCTGGCATTTGTCATTATCACATAATGAAATTATAATCTTCCTTTACTGTTAAAATTTACTTCCTACGTTTATTTCTGATTCTCTTAAATTTATTACTTGAGAAGCTACACAAAAATTTAGCAAATATTTAGTGGTTTGGAAGAATTTATAACAAATGTTAATATTTCTTTTCTTCCGCTTTGGTTAGTACGAACTAAAAATTTCTTTAGATTATTTTGACGGTTGGAAACTGATCAGGGATTGCAATATTTTGAAGAACGAATAAATGATTTTTAATGAAAGATTTAAAATTTCTGTTGTGCGAATATTTTTGCACGATGCGCATGCTCAGAATGGTTTGTGACCGTATCTGACTGTTGTGCGAACAAATCTATTGTCCTCTTTAAAGTATAATCAATTTCGAGGATTGTACTGAAAATTTTTAGTAAAACAAAAACTGTAAAACTTTTTGAAGAAAAACACTTTATGGTTTTTCAAAGTTATACATCCATGGACAAAATGCACTTCTTCATTTGTTGGAACTACTCTACAAAACAAAATGGAATTTCCTCCATCATAAGGCTTGCAATTTCAGCAACTTTTCATTTTCAAAGATCCAAACAATTGATTGTGTTTGGTTGCGGTAATGATATACCAATATACTTAGTTCATGTACCAATTCTGTAGTTTCGTTAGTTGTAACAATTACAGAACTTCCACTCCTAGGTTTTCTGAAAATCGATATAGCTTTTAAAGTGACCATCTCTTAGAAATTATTCCGCAATTTTTTTGTCACACCATTTTTTTCTTTATAATAATATGCAATGATATTTAGTCAGATTAAGGCTGCGTCCGATATCGCATTTTGGCATTTAGTATTTAGGTCTTCTTCATATAAATATAACTCCACTAATGACATTTTTAATACTATATTTCATAAAATAGAAGCTAAGAAGCTATACTTTGAGAGTAAATTTGACGTTTTGTACAAATTATAATAACGAATATGAATTGTTTAATTAGTGCTCGTCAACTTCAGGGAGTAGTGTGCTCCTACAAAACCCTAAAATCTAATTTCTAAAATCCTAAATAATGACGTTCTTTAGGGCATATAAATTTAGGATTTAGATATTGGGGGGATAAAAGTGCAACATCAGGCACAGCCTTACTTAGTAACATGCCATTATTGGCAAAACTTAGAACAAATTTAACATAATATTAAAGCTAATAACTCGAAATGTCACTGACAGTTACATTTGTTTGAATAATAGTTCCTTCGTTTTAACCTGATTATAAAGTTAAAAGTTCTCAATGTGTAATAGTAGATTTGAATGTCAAATTTAGAAAAGCGATATTCATTTGTTTTTCTATATAAATTATGGCTAAGACTTAGACCTGGATATTTAGTTAAATAGGAAAAACCCACCCACCAGGACCAAATGGAATCGAAGTCGACTCTTCACCCATAAGACCCGTAAGCTACATAAAAACTGTATTACCCGTAAGAACTAACTAACTACATTATTGCATTTAAATATACACTTAAATTATTCATAATGGTGTCCCTCTTATAAATCGAAATTATTTTCCTTCAATTATTGTACAAATTACTAACTTAACTTTTTAAGCTAACCGGTCAAATACTTCTTACGGGTATTACTGTTCTTATGGGTCTTTTGGATTTTTTGGATCTTATGGGCAAAGAAACAACTCTAACCCTTAATCGCTGAAATACGGGTGTGCGGATGGTCTTTTGGATCCACCGGTATACCGAACACTAATATAAATATTTAAAATTTGCTAGGGATACTTATCAATCCTTCAGCCGCAAGAGATAGACAGAGAATTTATTTTAAAATGCAACATTATGGTTCATCACTTCCATGGTTACTCACTATTGTCAAAAAATGACAGCAACGTAATATTTGTCCAATTTAAAATACAACATAAATAGTATTGCAGCACAGGAGATACCTCCAGAACACATCACAAATGGTGTTAATTCATATTACGACCGACTAGAATATTGCCTCAGTGTCATTGGGGGTATTTTTTAACATTTATTACATGAAAGTTATGAATTATTGTAAGATAAAGTTTGTTAAGATGTACAATATTCATGTTTTGATTATTTGTTAATATATAATATGTAGGCTAATTTCTTGGAAATTAGTTTTGATAATAAAAAACTACAAATTTTGTATGTTGCATTTTAAAATGGACAAATATTACATTTCTGTCATTTATTGACAATAGTAACCATGGAAGTGATTCACCATATGTTGCATGTTAAAATAATGAAATCGATATCTCAGTTATTTAGTTTCAAACGGGATTCGTTTTTTAATAGCCACCCGATACATTCTCCTCCATTGTAGTCGATTGCCGATAGTTCAAACGAATAATAATTATCTGTAAAATAAATTTTTATTATCCATTTCTAAATGATGAGATCAATCTGTTTTCAATGCATAAAAATCTGAATTTAAAATCACTGTGACGGATTATTTAAATTTATTGCTTGTAATTTGTCAATCTGGCGGGCGATGATTTGAAAATCTCATCATAAACAGATTAAAATCGCAATTAAAGTGCAATTAGAGTAATTACCTATAAACGCTGTTAATTAATTGTTAAACTGAGTTTCCAATTTCATGGCAATAAGAAGCACTCGCTGCAGTTTTTCATTTACTTGGTTAAAAAGTTAGTTTTCCATTTGCGCTGCCATTACTTTTATTTCACTCGCCTTTTTCTTTTCCTTCCCAACTCGAGAAAAATAAAAAATACCACGAATTGAAAAGTTTTATAATTGAAGAGAAAAAATAAAAGTTAAACGACCCGTCTGATCCATATAGACACTGATTCAATAGTATTTATAACTCCAGAACTATTTGAATACCACTACATTATTTCTTCTTATATAACTAAGTGCAGGTTTGCAAACTTTTCTTTTACGAAGATGAAGTAAATACAAAAGATTTTATTGTAATTTCTTAATTGCACCTTTTTCAAGCACATCTCAACTATTCGAAACGAATGAATACTTTTACATTTAAATAATTTAAAAAAAAAAATGTTATCTTCAAGAAGGTTGGAAGTATTGTCTGTGTCTTAGGTATAGTTCATAGCAGGCCGAAACAAAAGAACTGTTGTTGCCAGCACAAGACCTCTAGCTATTTCCATATTAGGCCATATAAGTGCATATTGCATTTAATATTTCTGGTACATACACAAAAATTCTAATTACATTTATTATTAACATATTTTTTAATTCATTCCATAAATAAGTTTCCTTCTACTCTTCTAAATGTTCCAGATTCTTCAAATTTACTGAGGAGATTGACGGTATTTCTGATGCATATACGAGACTATATGTATATACAAATTTAAATAGGTATTTAATTAATAATAAAATATAGTATATTGTACAACAAGAGTGGATATAATGCTCATATCCCATGAGGATGAAGTTTGGGGCACGACGCCGCAGGCGCAGTGCCTCAATCATCCGAATGGGATATGGGCATTCCACTCGAATTGTACAGTATACTTTTTCTGCGACCAAGATATTTAAAATATATAAATGGAAAAACCTTGTATACAAAATTGTATGTACCAACGAATAGGTTTAATTAATTTATTTTTTTTTATTTAAAATTCCGTGCAGTATACAATCTACTGATTTAGTAGCATTAAAATTAATTCAGTTGTTTTTCATATCCACCCTAGAGTGGATATGACTATCATATCCACACTGTTCAACGTGCGAATTTTTCATATCCATCCTAGAGTGGATATGACTATCATAGCCACACTGTTCAGCGTGCGAATATAGCATCATATACAGTAGGGAGTAGGAAAAGAAATTTTAAATGTACTTCTCAGAAAAAGTCTTCAGTAATGTATCTGGATTTTTGTGTCAATTACAAACATTTTAATTTTTCAACTGGTTTCCATGGAGATATTTGGGATGTGAAATTCATTATAACGGATTATTTTATATATTTATAATTCTCTATCTTTAAATCTATATAGTACGGGACACCAATCTTGACCTGATTAAATATCAGTAATTCAATGGCACTCTCAAATTTGCTGTAAACTGCGATTTTTAATTTGCAACTTATCATGTCCACTTTAAACTAAAAAATATTTTGAGTGCTTAATTTTATTGCACAGAAGTGTACATTTAAAGTGTAAATCACATTTGACACCAAAACCTTGCTTCTTCTATTTCTTAAGATTGCGTCATTGATGACAAATTGACGTCACAATATCTAAAGAATCAACCACATCAGAAAAAGTGTGTTGTCACTTGAATGAACCATGAACGTAATCCTTGTCATCAATCAAACTTTTTGTGGTCTATCAATGACCTCATAACCCTGAGTAATCAAGTTCACTGCGATTCTAATCACCAGCCGATCTATCTGTAACACGTGTGTGTAGTAATGCCATATGTAAATGCAATTCGCAACAGCGTACATCCGCAATGTCGGCTGTTAGATTCGATCGGCCGATGCCTGGTACGGTATGGAAACACCCAGCACTAGAAACTGGAAACTTCACGCGAGGAATTAGATTGCTTCGTACGAGTACCAGTGCAATGTTGTGGAATATAGAAATTGGAGAGGAAATGTGCTTGTATTGGAATATTGAACTGGAATGAACTTTTAGAAGAAATAGAAATATACTACATATTTTATTCAACTTTTAATAGAAAACCCATAACCACCCGGGTTCGGTCTTCCAAGCCGCAACCTTCAGACTATCCGTAATTGTTCTGCATGTAGAGTATGCTGGTTTAGTGTTTAATGTACTCACTCAATAAGAGTGTGCACAGGAAAAATATTTGAAAAATTTGAGTGGGCTCTGTGACCGAACCCACGTGGTTATGTAATAGCGAAAAAATCTGTTGTGGCCAGCACAAGACCTTCCGTCAATCGATGTATTTTGTACAAATCCCATACCAAAAGGTCCTTGGAACATATTCTATATAATATCATGTAAAATCGAACACGAACACATACTATTTTTTACAAATTCCATACCAAAAGTTCTTTTGAAAAGGTTCTATAAATCCAATAAAATTATAACATAAACGTACACTAAGTAAAATGCACTTGACTCTTCCTTCATTTATTGTTCAGCTTTCCCCTATTTTATTAGGGGTCGCTGTTTCCTCTTCTCTTCCACTCATTCCTGTCCAACACATCTTCTTCACACAGTCCTTCCTTTCTCAAGTCTTCTGCGATACAGTCCTTCCATCTTCTCTTTGGCCTTTATCTGCATGTCACTTGCGACGAACACTATGACATACCAATTTTAGATCCTATACTCGTACTTTCCATATTTGGTTTTGCACTTGCAACTCACATCTGTCAATTAAATTTTTTTAAAATTATCAGCTGTTTCCATGATAAATAGAAAAGCTGACTAATTTTTGAAAATTAATTTCTTTATAACGCTTAAATCTACATCTATTGAATATGAAGGATTGTACAGAAGAGGAACGCGAAAAAATTATAATTTTTAGAATTTTAGTATTAGAGTTATCGTCGGAGAAAAATTTGTCACACACGGACACACATACACACGGACACACACACACACACGGACACACACACACACACGGATACACACACACACATACATACATACATACATACATACATACATACATCATCTTAAAAATTGCATATTCGTATTGTAGGGACCCTAAAACGTGCTTATTCATTAAAAACTCACTACCGAATTTTTTGACCAAAGACAATACATTCCTTACCTAAAGGTGACGGAAGGTAAAACCAAAGAGTGAGTGAGCTTTATTGATAAATATTTTATAGTTACAAATACAGTTATGCGTCGATATAAAGATGTTGTATAAATTGATAATGATTCAAGTTTCGACGAAAATGATCAAATAGTAAGAGAATATGTATCATTTTTTTTACTCATTTATTTAGAATAATAAATAATACTGAAAAATTTATAACAAATACATTTCTTTTACATTTACTTATACTTCTTATTATTACAAATATTGAAGAACAAAATTCTCCTTCTAACCTAACTACACCAAGGAAGCCAGATGTCAAATGCAAATGTTTGCAGGTAACTGACAGATAAATGTCATTGTCAAAAATCAATAGTTTTACTCACGTTACTGAAAGCTTTTTCTGGGAAGTAATTTAATATTTCTTATCGAGTTATTAATTAAATATTTAAAATTGTAGGTAGGTATGTATATTAATAGTAATAGTACATTTATTCTTAAGAAATACCGCCAATCCCATCAATGAATTAAAACCATCTTGAACATTTTAGAACAGTAGGACAAGATTCCTTATAAAATGAAAGGAAAGAATAGATATTTCTACAACAAATGTTATGTAACAAAACGGAAATGGCGAGAGGTATTGTACTGGTCACAACAGATATTTTTAGTTATTATTTTAGAATATAATTTTTATTTTGTTTTTGAAACAGTTTTAGAAATATGACAATAACCATCAAAGATAATGGAAATTTAAAAATATATTACATTTATGTAATGTTATTTTTATATTTTGAATAACTTATAAATCGGTTATACATGATTTCAATATTTAAAATAATTTTATAACTATATTAATCAATTTGAAGTACATAGCATTGCCTGAAACTAATATATTAAAGCCCTAAATTCAGCGGTCACTGAAACCGGAACCGACTACTTACATACTACGTGCGTGTATTGACACCCAGTTGGTTAAGGCTTAATACTTGGCTATTTTCGTTGTTGTTTATGATTATGAATTCATATTAGCTAATTAATTCTTGGTAATGAAAGTAATGCTGTCGTGGGCGTTATTGCATTTGATGCGAAATTAGCTTCGTTGCTTTTCCACCACCTACTGAGAAGTATGCCTGAAGTACATTTCACTAATTAGTTTGTAATGAAGTTTTACTGACACTAATGGATAAGTTTATATTTCTCGCTGTAATCTGCTATGCACCGGAATGCCTACGACAACGACCCCTACCGACTCACTAAATTACAATTCATTTCGGACACGAGATGTAGCCTCATTCTTCACCAAAGAGAAGACAGAAGGCGAGGAATTTGTATAAAAATTCTTCGGATGGTTGGAAGAAAATGATGTTGGGTGTAATTGCTATGTTAACATTTTTATCAGGATAATAACGTATGTCTCATAAATTGTGGCACAAATTTCAACTTTTTTACCCCTCGCTAAGAGAGGTATTGGAAATATGCTAAAAATCACATATCCAGATTTCAATGAATAAGCACGTTTTTGTGTTACTAGAATCCGTTTGTAACATTTTTACAATGATGTCCGCCTGTGTGTCTGTGTGTGTGTGTGTGTGTGTGTGTGTGTGTGTGTGTATGTGTATGTGTATGTATGTGTGTATGTGTATGTGTGTATGTGTGTATGTGTGTGTATGTGTGTATGTGTGTGTGTATATGTGTATGTGTGTGTGTATGGCTGGATGATGGAGGAACGATTCCTCAAAACCTATAAGACTCAAGAACTGTTTAACTATGAATTCCTCAATCTGACATTCCTGGGAAGAGCTGAAAAGGTTTTGGTAACTTCTACATCTGATACATTTAAATTTTTTATTATATCTTCTATAAATTTCGAGATAAAGACACTAAAATATATAGATTAATCTAATCGCAGAGGCTAAGACACTAAGGAAAAGACTTGACAAATTCAAATGTTTATAACATAGCATGTAAACGATAGATGTCAGTGTCAAAAATCAACAGTTTTAGTGACATTCTGATAGCTTTTTCTGGGAAGTACATTTAATCTTTCTTATTGTTTTATTAATTAAATATTTGAAATTATAGTAAAATGCATATATTAAAAATAGGTATCATTAGAATTATATGTGTGCAGAAGACATGTTAAATACAATAAAAAACTTCTGTAATTTTTTATTATAAAACGAAGATTCGATAACGACTTCTCGCTAAGAGAGGTACCTAGTGGATTCATTCCAAAATTCGCGTATTCAGATTTTAGTGAATAAACACGTTTTAATGATGTCTGTACATATGTGTGTGTGTGCGTGTGTGTGTGTCTGTGTGTGTGTGTCTGTGTGTGTGTGTCTGTGTGTGTGTGTCTGTGTGTGTGTGTGTCTGTGTGTGTGTGTGTCTGTGTGTGTGTGTCTGTGTGTGTGTGTCTGTGTGTGTGTGTCTGTGTGTGTGTCTGTGTGTGTGTCTGTGTGTGTGTGTGTGTGTGTGTGTGTGTGTGTGTGTGTGTGTGTGTGTGTCTGGATGTTGGAAAGATGTTACCTCAAAAATTATAATACTTATGACCTTAGCATCGCTCAGCATAAAAACTATCATTTTCCTTAATTTCGGAGTTCCTCATTGTGAAGTCTGGGAAATCGATGAAAATGTCTTCCTAAACCGAATGCGAGGCGTCCATAGAAAGTTGGACCTTATTGACGAACACACCTATCTTTATTTAAGTTCATAATTCTGTTGTTATGTTATTATTATGTATTACATAACTTTAAGTAAATGCATTTTTATTAAAAAAAAAATTGTAGAAATTTGTGCCAAAACTTATGAGACATTTATGTACTTTATACTAGTCGTTCCTATGATATTATTGCTGTTCAAACTGTTGCATTTTCTGTTAGGGTTCGTATTGCTATTAAATTACATTTGAAGTAGTGATACAAACCGGGTAGAATTTCAATCTAATTCCATCCCCATCTCGATTTCCGCGTTCCCCTTCATCATTTGAAACTCTTTCCTCTTTTAACAAAACTCCGAATCTGATTTCCTCAACCGCATCAACTCAGCTTACAAACTTCACATGGCCCGCCTACTACTTGCCATCGCATATCCTGATTCACTCATTCAAACCCAGAGCATATATTTCCGAAGCACAACCTCTTTTAAGCAAAATGTTCCCCTACGACGAAAAGTTTTGATTTATTCCAAAATAAAATACATGGTATTAAGGACCAATCTCAAAATCCCCACACGCTAAATAGATAATATTAAATCTGATTATTGGTAGCAATATCATTTGGCAGATCTTTCGCGTCAGTTTTGTTTATTTATTTAACTGGTAGTTTTATTATTAAATTACCAAATTTAAATAGAAATATACCAGAATACCATAAGGATATTTCGAAAACCATAAAAAATATGATAACATACTAGCTACCAAATTTTTTCGTCGTAGCGAACAGCGAAAATTAATTACTCATTTCATATACTTCTCAAAAGTGAAATTGAAAATATTTGAAGGATGTGTTTTTCTTTCACTAATATTCTCACAATTATTGCTTGGAGACAGCACTGGTTTTCAAGAAAATATCACAATTTTATCTTTTTGTAAAGATTGGCTATCGAACCGTCGTTTTGTAACAAAAAAATCTGATGTGGCCAGCACATGACCTCCCGCCATTTCCATGTTTAAAATAGCAATGAGCTTTAAGTAAAGTTTCATTTCCGATTGATCGTTTGTAAACAAAATCTACTTTGTTGTTCCAATAAATAGAAAAGTTTGTAATACGAAATTTTGGATTATATTTTATTATGTTAGGGGTCCCGTGGCCGTGTGCCTGAGTGTCTGGTCGCGAACCTGGGGGAACCGGGTTCGATCCCGACCGGCGCCAAATATTTCCAATTTTAAATGGCACAAAAGTGACCCCTGTGGTGCACTCTCCACACCAGCTATGAGTGCCCGTGAGGTGACGCCCACACGGTAAAATATATCGTCATCATTACCGATGTCTACATATGTGTAGATAATGGCACACCCAGAAATGGGTAATATGCCGTGATGATATATTTTTTATTTTTTTTTTTTATGTTTTTCCTGAAAAATCTGTTAGAGCTTCAAATTAAGTAGGTACTACATCCGGTTTATCATATATAGTCAAAATCTAATATGTTGTTTCAAATTATATAAGAGTATTAAATACCAACTTTGCGAAGTTTTGGATCATTAATATATTTTAAGGAAAAATCGTCACACACACATTATTGTCAAAATCATCACCAACTTCCTTATGCTCTGAAACACAATCTGTGTAAATTCTTCGCCGTACATTATCCATTTCGTAAATGTGTAGTTGCAAACTATTATTTGACACTTTGAAATCACGTTCTTATTGAGAGCTGTTTGATATATAATGTTGCAAACATCAAACTTAAATCGAATTATCCTGTATATCTAATATTTATGTATGATGGAAAATATATTATTTTTACAAACCTTAATTTCATTAGAATAATATTTAAACTACTAAATTCTTCTTAACACGGTTTCATTATTAATTTTAATGAAAATTCGTGACAGTGACATTTGTTAATATATGTCAAATTTGTTATTAAAGTATTGTTTTGTTTGACGCAGAGGCAAAGTGATATACAAAAATAAATTATTTTATAATATAATATAAAGTTATTTACTAAATGCTATTATCGTAGAATTGAAGACTGTGCCATTATATTCAATTTGTATTGGTAAAAGTTGCTAAAAAATTATATTCAATGAATTTTTTACAAGAAACACTGTTAAAAGCTTGTATAAATGATACTTCCGGTTATCCGATATACACTAAAAACTAATGAGCTCTTCCCACATTAGTATAGAATGGATATACAAAATTTCAAATTTTTCTGATTGATAGAATTTGAGTAATCGTGTCCACAAGATCCACACACAGACACACACACACACACACACACACACACACACACACATCATTGTAAAAATGTTAAAATCTCATTTTAGTGACCTCAAAACGTGGTTATTCACTAAAATCAGAATATGCGATTGTTAGCATGAATCCAATACCTCTCTTAGCGAAAGGCAAAAAGGTAAAAATACACCCTCACTTTGAAAAAACCTCGCCGTCTACTTGTGTCACTGTTGCCCACCTGACTCCGAAATGACATAACAGTTCCCTTTGTCTCTGTACCGGTTCTGTAGCTGCTTGTTTCATCTCATCTGAATTGATCTGATTGAAGAAGTTTGATTTACGTTCCAGAGGCAGACTTGTGTGCTGATTGGCCGACGTGAACAGCTGCCACCTGGCGGTCTGAACCTTCAAGAGATCCAGACGAAAGATCGAGAGCAGAACAGCTGATTGAGTGCAGATCGAGCTGGTTTTTTTAGGCCAAGCAAGAGTCAGACAGGAATAAGAATCTGTAGTAATTGATTGTGTATTTATGAATAACTGGAATAAGAGGAATAAGTCACCGAAAGAAACTTGATAATAATTACGTTATTAAACTCCTGGACAAAATTATCGCACCACTTTTCATTTTCCGTTTATTTTACAAAGTTATATTATTTTCGACATGTTTTATGGTTTTTTAATTAGTCTATTGCAGGAAAATAAAAAAGTAAATAACGCAACATAGTATATCTTTAAATTAAAAGACTACAATATTATACAAAGAACGAAATTTGTTTTTTTTCTTTTTTTAATAAAATAAATATTAAAATTTCGAGGAATAAAACCATTTGTTACTCCAGTGTTTCGCAAACTTTTTATCCTCGCATCCCCCTTTAGACCACGAAAACTAAAAAATATTTAAAATTGTTGTGCAGACATTCTCATAAATTTGCAAAATTCTTCGTGATCACTTGACTTGAAATTTTCTGTGTGCCCTAAAATTTTGCCTAACATCAATAGTAATATGAGGTTTTACCCACCATCGTCAGCCGGTGTAGTGGCCGTGTGCGTTAAAGCACTATGTCTCTACATGTTCAGATCGAATCTGAAGTTCCTCGGTTCGAATCTACCGGCCGGCTAAGTGCGTAGTCGTTAAAATGCCACAATATCAGGCATCAATCGCACTCGCATGCGATGACCCGACCAGTTGTCCATGTTAAAAGCATAGGTGGTGCTAGTTGTAGAAGGAGTATTTCCGCTGCCGCACTGGTTGCATAGCAATCAGTGGTCGTCGCACGGATTAAGTACACCGACTGCTCTAGTACTACGGTCACGAAACGAGTACCTACGGTACTTGAGGCCTTGGCCCTACAAGGGCTGTTGTGCCATAGATGATGATGACCCACCATCGTCTTGTATGTTTTTGTCTTCTCTTTTGCATCAGTCGTTGTAGTTTTATTATTTGAAGCCATATTGCAATTAAATTAAAATAAATTGGAGAAGATATAATATCCCTAACCTCTCTTAAAAATAAAAGTTCGCTACGCCTCTTGCGACTATTGTAGAGAAGAATGTCGTGTGCTGTTAACGTCCAACGACTTACGACAAATGACAACCGACAGACGACTCAATAGACACTTACAGAATTGACGTCACATGCAAGAGAGAGATAGAAGATCACGGTCCAAGCCACATTCAAACAAACCTTCTTTCGTTGTCTTACTTCCCACACCATGATCCTATCTGTCATTATGTTTGCATTTGTCATTCAGTGTTAACCTAATTCTTTATTGTGATTTATTCGTTGTGTTTAATAAAAAAGAGTTTAAAACCAGAAGATGTGCCTGGGGCAACTCTTTTGTTTGACAGGATTGAAGATCACTCGATTATTTAACTAAAACAATGGCTGGAGTATAGAGGTCTACGGCTGATGGCAGGTCATTGTTTGGAAGTGGTAACCATAGCAACCTTTAGTTGTCTTATGTCCATATTCCGTATTCATAGTCGATGCTCAATCTGGTACTTGAGTATTACTTCGCCAAGCATTACTCCAATCATTATCGACCTCAAGAACATCATATATTTCATAGTCGAAACTTCGTGAATTCTCGGTTTTTTAGGGAGGATTTTAGGGAATTTGTAATAACTATGTTGGTATATTTGTAAATTTTAATATTTTTCTATCAAATACTATAGTTAACATCTACATAATGTCACAGGTTACAGATATATGAGTCATATCACGGTTATATCTTCTTCTACTATGTCTCCAAATTCTAAAAATTCTAGATTATCTTCATGATTCATTATTTAACTTAAATGTCATATGTGATGGAAATGACAGTTTGACAGTTTTTTTTATATTGATCAAGTCTACCTAAAATTTAAAAAAAGCATCAAGCATTTCTTGAGCATGGCTCAAGGTTGTTTGGAGCTCGCCTCAAGTAAACCTTCGATCGAAGTACGAGTGAAGAAACAAGTAGCGACTATGAAACGAAATCTGGTACTCAAGGCATACTCAAGCATGAGTAGAGGGGAAGTACTGACTATGATACGAGCATTAGAGTCTTACTGACGAATTCAAGTAAGCAACTCACTTCTCTTCACAGCTTTCATCGCGGCATACTTGGCTCGCTACAAGTCCATGCACTCCGGCGCCAAAGTGGTGACCCCGACGTGATCTGAACACGCAACCTTCTTACACTAACATCATCGTCCCCTAAGATGCCGCCATCAGACAACCAGCAGCCTTGGCACTGGCGGAGTAGTGCTGTGGCTATCCAGCGGTGTGCTCATCTACTATTAACAGCAGATGGTATATGGACCCCTTAATAATTTCATTATCCAAACTAAGTGCCAAAATCTACAACTCCTATGTAGATTAATGACAACAATAATTGAATTTATATCTGGGAAGGAATTAACACCGCCCAGTTGAAAATGATAAATGAGCCTGTATTAAAATTGTCAACAGAAGTAGCCATAAATCCCGGCGTGCTACAACAATTTCGTTTCTATAATTCGAGAGCGCAGATGAGCAATATTAAACGTGCGGCTAATATATTACCATCAGCGGCAATAGTCACAGGCGTAGGCCAGGTCAGGGGTCAGAGTTCAGTGTAGCGTGGTCACGTGCTAATGCGATTGCCGTTTGTTGCAGCCGGCCTGTGGTGAATTCGCGAATTAAGCGGTAAATATTGATATCAAACGGGAACCACTGCAAAATTTGTTCAAGAATTGTGGTCATATTGCCAGAATATGGACGCAATTTTTTTTATTTAATTTGATTGTGTAATTGGGCTTCCAAAATTACAATGCGCCACTGGTGGCAGATTTCTGAACTGAGTGAAGTGTACATGTACAAAGGTGGTTGTTTTATTCAGGGATTGTATTTACTTGTATACGAATTTTAATACGCTTTTATCTTCGGCTATTATTGTTTTATTCTTAGTAGGATCTGAATTACTGCTAATATAACAGGTAAGTTTTTGATTTTTAAAAAATTAATGAACAAATTAGGAGAAAATATTTACTATCTAGATGATATACTACAATTCCCAAATCTACAAATAATATCTAAATCTAAGCAAAGAAATTGTTCATTATGAAAAAAAACAATTAAATAAAAGTAAAGCTATGTACATAGAAATTAATATATGTACAACTACGGCAATGAAATACAATCTAAATAAAGGAAATCAAATGTTTTTTTATTAAAAAAACTAATATACTGTTAATTAAAATATGACTAAAATACTCTTAACCTACAAATACTTACTAAAATTAACCCTATTAACTAAAAGATTATTAAAATTATCACTAAATTGTTACTACAAGAAAGATCAAACTCAATTCTACCGAAATTAACAAAAAAAAAAAAAAAAACACTATACTAAATCCGAAATTAAATTAAAAACTACGAAAATTAGTCTCACACCAATTGTACTCTTATGGAAGTCAGCGAAAAATGTACCATTCGTTTGAATTTTGACGTTTGACGTCAGCGCCATCTCTTGATAATTTGGAAGCCCAATACTAATGGGGTTATTTAAAAAATCTGCTGTGGCCAACACAAGACCTTTCGTCAATTCGATTTATTTTGTACAAATCCCATATCAAAAATTTGTTGGAAAAGATTCTATATATCATGTAAAATTATAACACGAACACATACTTTCTTTTACAAATTTCATACCTAAAGTTCCTTTGAAGATATTCTATAAATCCAATAAAATTAAAATATGAACACACACTATGTAAACTGTACTTGGCACTTACTTCTTTCTTCTTCAGCTTTTCCCTATTTTATTAGGGGTCGCTGTTTCTTACTCGTCTCTTCCACTCATTCTCTCCAGTGCATCTTTTTCACAGTTCTTCCTCTCTTAAGTCTTCCCACGACATAGTTCTTCCATCTTCTCTTTAGCCTTCCTCGTACTCCCCACATTGAAATCGAAATATGATATTTAATTACGTTTTTTCAAGAACTGCAAATATGGGAACTTCCGGTTGACCAATTATAACCAAAATCTAATCAGCTCTTCATATGAATGTAAAGAAGAGGAATCATAATTTTTAGAATGGTAGTATTGGAGTTATCGTTGAAGAAAAATTTGTCACGCACGCACGCACACACACACACACACACAAACACACACACACACACACACACAAACACACACAAACACACACACACACACACACACACACACTTATACAGACATAATCGAAAACCAAGTAAATCGTATTCTACAAACCCTAAAACCTGCATATTCATTAAAAACTTACCACCGAATTTTTTGACCAAAGATAATACCTTCCTTACCTGGTGACGAATGGTAAAAATTAGGAATGACGATGGGTACCCGGGTACTCGGAACCTACCCGATAATAATGTACCCGGGTATAAAATTTCTTACCCGATTACCCGAAATATACTCGAGGCCCGTTAATTACCCGAACAATTTTCAGCTACCGGAAAAATTGTATCTAAAAGATGAGTTTTTTACTACCATACCATAATTAATATAATTTATGTTAAGTTTTTTATGGAGATGCAGTAGGTAAATTATTTATTTGTATTACTTTTTATTTAATAAATATATGTAAACAATAATAATGAATTTCATTAAAAAGTAAACCGCTAATGTAAGGGGGTAACTGGTAATTACCAAATTAAAAAAAATTGTATATGTACTTAAAGGATACCGGGTAATTAAAGGGTATCGGGTAATTAACGAGTAAAGGGTACTATCCGGGTAGTTGTTTTGGGTACTCGGGTACCAAAATTATCGGAATTCGTCATTCCGAGTAAAAATGTCTTACCGTGAAATATGAATATTTCATATTTCAGCATGTGGTATATGAGGTCTTTTATAGCTATGGATACGCACAGAATGTACGTAATATTACAACAGTTGTAAATAAAAAAATTATTTAAATAAATACCAAATATTCATAGTTCCAAACTAAACCGGTAGAGCTCGACTGCCGTATCCGTAAAGCTGTGTCGTCAGCGTTGAAATATTTTAAATTAAAGGCAACTATTAAACAATTGATTGTAAAGTGTATTTTATTGTCGGGAGGTGGTTTATTCTTGCCCCTGTACTGCGACCTTTCTGGGCTATTGTACCCTCCGTGTTTCCTCCTATTCTAGGAGCCCTGTATGTTTTGTAAACTCCAAGATTTTCTTTAGACTAATGTCCTTTAGTGTCTTAGTGTGCAATTTCTTTGCTCCTAAAAGACTATGTCTGCTTGCCATAAATGCTTCGCAGTGACATATTAAGTGTTCAGGGGTTTCATCCTCTTCTCCACATCCTCTGCACGTTGGTTCTTGTTTGAGGCCCAACCTATGCAAATGTTTATTTAATTGACAGTGTCCTGTTACCAGTCCTGTTATTAGTCTGACGTCTTGCTTGCTCATTACAAGTAGGTTGTCTGTTCTTTTCTCGGGTGGCTCATTCAGGAAGAGCTTGGAATGTTTTTGGCCTGATGTGGCTATCCAATGTCGTTTGTGCCATTGCCAAAGCAAAGTATTAAGTTCTTGCTTAACTGTTTGCGCAGTTATTCCGCAAGCAGGTTCTGGTCCTATAAAAGGTATGTTTGTCCCATCTTTTGCAAGATAGTCGGCTGCCTGGTTTCCTTCAATTTCTGAATGCCCGGGTACCCATATCAATCTTAATTTATTCGTCGCTCCTAAGGCATTCAATCTGTGGATGCAGTCCAGAATTAGTCCTGATCCTACCTCACACGAGTTTAGTGCCTTAAGTGCGGCTTGGCTATCTGTTACTATGGAGATTCTTCTATTGTGGTAGTTTTCCTCCAATAGTAATTGCACGCTGGTTAAAATTGCGTGTACTTTTGCTTGGAATACTGTTGCATTTGTCCCAAGTCCAACCGATTGGTTGTGTCTTAGTCCCTTTGCCCCATGTATTCCAGCTTCGGTTCCATTGGTTGTTTTGGAGCCGTCTGTATAGATGACTATGTCGTCTCTTTCCACTGGACTTTGAGAGTGTTCCCATGCATCCCTTTCAGGAATTATTGTAAGGTGTAACACTCACACACATATTTAATTTGACCTATTCTTTCAAGAAAAAAAAAAATAAAATAAGAAAATGTCAAATGACCCCCGTCCATTCTACCTTCTCTAACTAGTTAGTAACTATATATTACTGCGTATTTAGTATTCCAAGTTCTCAACTTATCATCAAATTAGTATTACTTGTTTTAAGTCCACGTAATATGACAAATATATTTTTATCCGATTAAATCTACATGTTAACCTGGCAGACATCTAATTAATTTTGTAACCTAGATTCATTATCACTCTTTCATGATTTATAGTATAAATATTTTAAGGATTAAAATATTCATGGATTAGTTTCGCATTAAAAACGTTGTATGAATTTGCATTTGAAAGAATTTTATCTTTTAATGATCACATATATGGAAACAAATTTGTATGCAGGTTGGTTTTTGCTCTAGGTATTAAACTATTTTGATCTGATAGTAATCTGCATGTGATTAATATTCATTCGCATGACAGCTGGATATATCATTTATTCACCTTGCGAATTAATTCTTGACAGATTTGTGTAACTCCAAAGTTGCAAAAAATTGCGAAATGGAAAATTATTTTAGTTAGGTAATCCTTTTCGTGAACTGAATAAACTCTACTGGAATTAACATATACGGTATGGGACATAAATTGAACGACTTTGTATAAATTAATAAAAAAACTCCCCCATATTTTTAATACATAATATATTTTCAAACTTTTTATAATAACGTAAAGGTGACATATTCATATACCTAAAGACGAACAATTTATGCAAGAAACTTAATTTACACAAAAAAAAATGTTACATATTTAATACTTCTATAATAATATAAACATTTTTCATTTATTTATAAAAAAATCGATTGTGGCCAGCACAAGACCTCTCGCCATTTTCATATTAGGCTATACACTTAGGTACATTTCTGTAGTATACACAAAAATTATAATTATATCTATTATTAATATATTTTTTAATTCTTTCTATAAATAAGTTTTCTTCTATTCTTCTAAATTTTTAAGATTTTTCAAATTAATTGAATAGATTGGCGGTATTTCTGATGCGTATATGTAATATGTGTATTTATAATTTTAAATATTTAATTAAAAATAAAATAAGACATATTAAATATACTTCGCAGAAAAAGCCTAATAATACAGGGTGTCTCAATAAGCTTGCTCACTATTGATAACTTTTTTATTTGAAGAGGTACGAGGTTGGTTAAATGAGCAAAATTGTGCCATTTTATATTAGAAAATTGGTCAAGTAGACAAAATAAAATTTGTGTCAGCGGTTCTCAAAATTTGGCACAATATATATATTTTTTAAATGGAACCATATATTTTTTATTATCTTATTGAAAAGAGTATTTTTTTCTCTTTCCAATAAGGTAATGTTGTTTATGTACAATTTTTTCAAATAATCGATTTATTTACAGTTAAAAATTTAAATTTTGTAAACTATTTTATTAGTTTTTTAGTCAAGTAAGCCATGGAAACAATTGATTCTTTGTTTGTTTGACGTTTAATAATTTCTCCCGTAAAGTTCTCTGTGTTTAATAATGTTTAATAACTTTACAAATGAAGAAAAGTTAGATATGATCGTGCTATATGGAAAGTTACATCTAGACACCAGTTACGTAGAACGGTCGGCTCTCTTTCCAAAAAAGTTTAAATGTGCGAAAGAAATAATGGATTTCAATTTGAATATTTTGTTATTACTGTAAAATAAATTAATAAAATAATAATTTTATAAAAAACAATTGTTTCCATAGTTAACTTGACCTAAACTAACAAAAGATAATTTTTATCTTTAAACGTAAATAACTCGTTTATTTGAAAAAATTGTACATAAATAACATTACCTTATTGGAAAGAGAAAAAAATACTCTTTCCAATAAGATAATAAAAAGTATATAGTTCCATTTAAAAAATATATATTCTGTCCCAAATTTTGGGAACCGCTGACACAATTTTTATTTTGTGTACTTGACCAATTTTCTAATATAAAATGGCACAATTTTGCTCATTTAACCAACCTCGTATCTCTTCAAATAAAAAAGTTACCAATAGTGAGCAAGCTTATTGAGACACCCTGTATATCTGAATTTTTTACACTGACATTTTTCTGTCAATTACAAGCATTTTAATTATTCAGCTGCTTTCCATGGAGTTATTTGGGATGTGAGTTTCATTATAACGGATTATTCTAAATCTATAGAAGATATAATTATAATCTTCAATGTATGTATCGAACAGAGAATTTTATATTCTTTACTATTTGTAATAACATAAATTTTCAAAAAATAATATTTAGAGGATTTTTTAAGAAACTAATATTCCGATTGTCTAATTGTTACCAAAACCATTTCTGCTCGTGCCATTAATACCAGATTAAGGAATACGTAGTTAGATTGGTTTTTAGTTTTATAGAATTTGAGAAACCGCCCCTCCAACATCGAAACACACGTACATACACACACTGACACATCATTGTAAAAATATTAAAATCGGATTCTAGTGACCTCAAAACGTACTTATACACTAAAATCTGGATATGCAATTTTTAGCGTGAATCCATTACCTCTCAGAGAGAGGTAAAAAATAGTCTAATGGTTGCATTAAGTTCACATTTTTTTAAAAAATTAACATATTTTTTTTATATTGATTGGAAATAGGGATTACTGATATAATAAATAAATAAATAAATATTAAATTTTATATTAGGTCTGGGCAAATTTATGTTGAGTTGAACACCCTTGCTCAACGTATTTATAAAATCAGGCATTGTTATTTTAAATTTATATAAATCATATTAAAAATTTATTTCAAATATATTGTCAATTAAAAATTTAATTATTTTTCCTATTTTACTTGCCTGGAAATAATTATTTATTTACGGGTAAATTAAAAATTTATTTTTATCACGATTTCAATTTCCAAATGTTTTTCCCCGGCATATACGGAAATTTATTAATCAAAAACGATATTTAATTAGAAATTAAATAAATAAAATTTATTCGCAAATCGGAAATAACTCGGTTAAATTAAAATTGCAAGGATTCTACGTTGTTTCATCTCTTTTGAAGTGGAATTCATAATAAAATGTAGGAAATTCCCTATAATTTGATTTTTAAACAAACAAGGAGCCAACAAAAGGCTCAAAGAACAAATCTTTTCATTTGCTGAATTTATTTATATCAAAATATGAACAGGGACGAGATTAAAGTAAGGAATAATCCCAAGGAAAACGCAATAACGTAAATGGGAAAATTGAGTTTTATGGATCTTGACATATTTCAATTAGATGTTTTTCCTTATAATTGAGAAGAAAGGAAAACAAAGAACTCTTGTTTTTCTTAGATTTCCTCTGTTTCATAACAAAATATATAAAATGCATGAGACAGGAAAATCCCCAGAAATTGAATGAAAATAATAAAATGTTGACTTCAAAATGAATATTTTTTCTTCGAACAAGATGTAAACTGACGTTTGATCAAAAATAAAAAGAATATTTATTTTTAAACAATATTAACATTATCCCTTGGTAAATTGTGTAGTAAATAAGAAAAAGAATTTCATGACGAATTCATATTTTAATCCGCGTTATCCTATTTTTACCTCTCGCTAAAAATTTGGAATCATGCAAAAAATCGTATATCCAGATTTTAGTGAATAAGCACGTTTTAAGGCCCCTAAAATCCGATTGTAACATTTTTATTATGATGTGTGTATGTGTGTGTGTGTATGGATATTGGAGGAACGATTCCTCAAAAACTATAATACTTAAGACTTATTTAACTATGTATTCCTCAATCTGACAATAATGGGAAGAGTCGAAAAGGTTTTGATAACAAGTGGTCAACCGAAAGTAGTAGTTTCTTAAAAAAAATCTTCTAAATATTATTTTTTGGAAATTTATGTTATTACAAATATTAAAGAATATAAAATTCTCTATCCGATACAGTGAATATTTTTATTATATTTTCTATAGATTTAGAATTGAGAATTATAAATATATAAAATAATACACCTAAGAAACCAGTTGTCGAATACAAATGTTTGTAACTGACAGATATATATCAGTGTCAAAAATAAACAGTTTTACTGACATTATTGAAAGCTTTTTCTGGGAAGTACTTTTAATATTTCTTATTGAATTTAGGTAGGTATGTATATTAATTGTACATATTTTATCCTTAAGAAATACCGCCAAATCCAGACTATGAATTGGACCATGAACCATCTTGAACATTTTAGAAGAGTAGGACAAGATTCCTTAAAGAATGAAAGAATAATTAGAATTATTTGTTTGTACAAGAAATAAATTCGATACGTATGTAACAAAACAGAAATAGCGAGAGGTGTTGTGCTGGCCACAACATATTTCTTTTGTTCCTACAGAGTCACTCCATTTAAGTATTTATGTCAATGGGCTACTTGCGTACCTTTTTTTATTTAATATTTTTGAAGAGAAGGTAAAAACTTGCTACCCATATTTTTTTCTTTTGACAAAATTTTTATTAATTAGCCAGAAAAAAATAATGAAATTTGATTATTTGAATTACCGCCATGTATGACGTAGAATTACGCCGCACCAATGAATGGTCGTAAAGCCATAGCGTTTGTTTGTACGAGTCCTGTTTGACATTTCAACAATAGTTTGGAGGTTAGTATTTTAGTTTGTCTTTTTGGTATCGATATTTTAAATTACATTTAACTACATATGAACTAATGTCAAATTCAAATTAAAACTTTCCCGCACGCCATTCCATCTATACCTACGCTACATTTTTAAACATGGTTTTCTTCTGCAGTTCAATATAATGACGTCACAGATAATTTTCTTTCTGAATTTACTAAAAAAACAATTTTTTTTTATAAAATTTATATTTTTCTATATGTACCACGCAAGTAGCCTCATTTATCTACAGGTGTCCGAGATTTAAACGGCATAACTTGAACCATGGATTAAACACGTAAAAATATGGTGACAAGTTCATTTGAGCAAATGACCGTAAATGCTTTGTTTCAGAGATATTCATGTTTTTCTTATTGGAGCAGCGCTACTTTAAAAAATTAACTTTTTAACGAGATATCAAATATCTTATTAAGTTGTGACATAATAATTAAATTAATTATAGGTAAATGATTTGGCTGTAACCTAATTTCAATAAAAAAATTATTTTGCTTGCACTGAGGGAAAAAATGAAAATTATCGATGAATTCAAACAAATTTATTATTTATGTACAATGAAATAACTATTTTTTATAACATTTGTTCAAAATGATCACCTGTAGCAAGCAAACGGGCACGACAACGGGCTGCCACTGCATTGGTCGCTGCGTGACATTCAAATTGTAGAACCTTTCTGGATTTAAACGATGTGGCAACAAGAAAGGGCCTATTAAAGTATTTTCATTAATACCTAACCAAACAATACATTGAAATTCATTTTCGCTTTAAATGCATGAGGATTTTCATATATCTAAAGATGAGAATTTCTTTGATTCAAAACCATATCTCCCGAGCAATGTCACGCAGCGACCAATGCAGTGGCAGATCGTTGTCGTGCCTGTTTGTTTGCTACAGGTGAACATTTTGAACAAATGTTATAAAAAATAGTTATTATTTTATTGTACATAAATAATAAATTTGTTTGAATTTATTGATAATTTTCATTTTTTCCCTGACCTCAGTGCAAGCAAACTAAATTTTGTATTGAAATTAGATAATAGCCAAATCATTTACCTATAATTAATTTAAATATTATGTCACAATTTAATAAGATAAGTAGCGTTGCTCCAATAAGAAAAACATGAATATCTCTGAAACAAAGCATTTACGGACATTTGCTCAAATGAACTTGTCACCTTATTTTTACGTGTTTAATCCATGGTTCAAGTTATGCCGTTTAAATCTGGGACACCTGTATAACGATCGTTTTCAATACCTTTACACCAAAACGTTAAAAAAACATAAGAATAATATAAAATTCAAATATTATTCTTTCGTCGAACTTTTTGCTTCGTATATGTTGCATGGTTTTCACCTAATATTACGGACAGGGATTTACATATAAGCAAAAAATATATTTTCTGCATAGTTTACGACCTACACCATCTTTCATCCTCTGAAAGCCGAACAAATATTTCAGAGAATATGACGGAACAATGTTTATATTATGCTCTTCATTTATTTGATGGACGTTTCTTTATTGAAAAACGTGTTTCTCTATTTTTGTGCACTGTAAAATAAGAAAATGAATAGATGTTTCAGATTTTCAATCTTTAGTTGAAAATAATCCCATAATTCTTACATGTGGAAAAGGACAAGATTTATTTGCATTTTAAAGAAAATTGCTATCATTCTATGCTTACAGCATTTTCAATTATACAGTTAATGACGTCACGCCCTACACTAGTTGTTACAACACAGGCGTAGTGCATTTTAAATGAAACATGCTATGAAAGTCCTGTGCAAGTTTGTTAGCTGCCACTATCAAATAGAGAGGTTATGTACAATCGCAACTGTTTATTTGGATATCTTTACAAACGTACGTTTCCGATATTTTTTTCTGTTTTTAAATAAATTATTATATCATCATGGCATATTACCCATTTCTGGGTGTGCCAATCTGCTTTGTCACAGATATTGGTAGTGATGATAAACTATTTGTACCGTGCGGGCATGGGCACTCAATGCTGGCCTGGAGAGGGCACTACAGGAGTCACTTTTGTGCCATTTAAAATTCAAAATATGTAATAAATAAACTTATGCCCGGTTACAGAAACGTTTATCAACGCCTTCTCTTCAATGGTTCATCAAAACGAACAAATGCAATACGATTTTTGACAGCAATGACTTAAATGCCATAAAAACAAAAGAAGTGATTCGAATTGGTTCGTTTTGATGAACCGTTGATTGAACAATGCGTAGATTAAGGTTTTTGCACACGGGCATTAATTTTTAAAACATTTTAATCAAGATAGCTTACTTTTAAAACAAAAGAACAAAATAGGAACATTATTGGCCGGTTTTATAAACGACAGATAAATTTTAATAAAAGTACAATAAGATGGCAACACTTCGTGAAACCATTTAAATAGCATATTTAAAAAATAACACTTGACATGTTTCACAAGATTTCAGTCTCTGAATCAACCTCTTTGTCATTTATCAGAGACTGGTTCACTCGCCCAGAACCACAGACGCATTTCGCTCTAATAGCAGTTCTCCAGTATGGTGCACTGACGCCTCTAGCAGGCATTGAGTCAGCTGAGTGAACGGATGATAAACATCCCAAAAAGATAAAATGACTGCACAAGGAAGTAGCTATATGCAGAGCCATCTATCAAGAACGCCGTGAGCTTAGCTAGCCAAATAATAATAAAAGTACAATAAAGTACAATAAGATGGCAACACTTGGTGAAACAGTTTAAATAAGATATTTTAAAAATATTACTTAACATATTTCACAAGATTTCAGTCCCTGAATTAACCTCTCGGTCATTTATGGCTCACTCAGCCAGATCCACAGGTAGTCTTTAATAAATGACCGAGGGGTTGATTGAGAGACTGAAATTTTTATTTTTTAAATACCTGACAGATAAATTTATTTCCAAAGCATATAAAATTAATTCTTTGAAATGATAGTTGAACATTTGATTGTAATGATACACACGCTTTGAAGAAGTAGAGTTTAAAAATAAAATACAATTTTTCTACGAACACCATGAAAAGTTGACATTTGTGCTCTATTTTGTCATCGTAAAGTTGATGGTTACTAAGGAACGAGCAAAAAAATACTTTACCGCGCGTCTCCCATAGCAACGCGCGGTAAAGTGCTCAATTTACTCGCTTAGATAAATACATATTTTTGCTGAAATCTTAATTTATTAAAATAATACTTACGAAATATAAAATATAGGTTAGGTTCATTTTTACACTACAAACGTGCTACAAACAATATACCTGAAGTTAGCTACATTACCAATTTAGTTAGGTTAGGTATTTAATTATATATAATAACAACTCTACTGGTGAATGTACATTGTATTACAACTTTAAATATTTAATAACACACATTTCATAATTAACAAACTTATTGGATTTAATTATTGGCGGATAATAGCTCTGTTCGATGAGAAGTGCTTGAAGTGTAGAGCAGAATAGTGCAGTGCAGTGTAGTGTACACTAGTACAGTCTAATTCTTGTGGTTTCATAAAACACACTAGTGTATATTTGGGCAAGTTTGCTCAGCTGTGAGTAATCAAGCCAAGCATAGCCAAAGGTGTAAAAGGTTAGGTTGTTTATAAACACAGTCATATCATGAAGCTGCAAAAAAGTGACTGCAGAAATGTCTGTTTTAAAGAGCTTAGTGAACTAATAAACGATTCTGACGAAGATCAATCATCACTTGATTCTTCATCAGATTCAGAGACAGATATATTAATTAATTCTTTATATAGCAAAACAAAATTTTAGGTTAAATAAACAGATGTGTAGATAGGATAGAATTAAAATGTCTACCGAACAACATTTAGCTACCCCCACTCCTAGTCTGCACTTTCTACACTATCTTGCGAGACAGGTCAGAAAAGTGAGCACTAGTTCTTAAAATTTTTGTCATCGAACAGCCTGCCAGAAGCTGCCCGTTTCTCATAAAACATGTTAGTGCAAGAAAGTTAACACTAGGGCGGCCTATTACATGTCATCGAACAAAGCTAATGTTAAAATTGAATGTGCACTTTTGGCAGTTTTGTATATTCATTCCAGAATTTGAAAACAGTTGACGAAGATAAATTAGATTCTGTGACTGTGACACTCACTAGAGTTTTCAGTTCTTAATTGCTAGTGTTGATTTTAGCATGGAGTAAATGGATCAAAGAGAAGATGATTTCATTAGATTTTTACAAAAAGTGAACTAGTAAGACATTTTCACTGTAATTCTTGATTTTTTTAACTTACACCATTCAATGGAGAGGTTATAATTCTTTTCGTATAATGCTTTTGAATTTGCAGATAATAAATTCAAGGAAGTATTTTGCGCCGTTTCAAATATATCTGGAGGAGTGCACCAAAAATAACTATCTTTTACTGACAGAATTTTGTATTTATTTACTTGGATACTCACATCGTCATGGTTACACACAACACAAAACAGAAATTGGTTGAGGTTGAATTGAACTTACTAAATAGGTATTATTATTTTTTTCTATTTTGGTTAGTAAAGTCGTAGAAGAAATTATGTGTGCATCTGTAGCGTAAAGTATCTTTATTGCTCTCGCTCGATCGTAGCGCTCGCTACGCTCGCGCTTCAATTTTCGAGCGCGAGCAGTAAAGATCCACTTTACGCTCTTGATACACAAATAACTATTTTGTAATTATACTATCTATTATTTTATCGCTTAGTCGCCCTCGCCAGTTGACCGTATCCATCGTAAAGACGTGGAAGATGACAGAAGAACCAGACGTCCTTACATATCAATCTCGAATGAAAATATGGCAAAAATTTAAGATACTATATTAGTAATCACCGAATCATTTTGGAGGTTGCTGACGAAGGTATTTCAAACAGATTTTTTGAACAGAATTGTGAACAAAAAATTCCAGGATTCTGAAAATTGTTGGAAGTTTAGAATGAAATCTCTTCTCATAGGTAGAACCCCCTCTCTTTACCAATAAATCTTCCCCTTTTCCTTCCCCGTCCCATAAACAGTGGATATGCAAAATAGAAACGTTTACTGTAACTAAAGTGTCTAACGTTCGCACTATAAAATATTTCATCAGACAGACAAGCTCGGCGCATATACATAGGTAAGCGCTCGCTTCTTCAACATTGTTTCCGATAAATTTTAAAAATGGCGATATGACTCTTCGCAATAAATAACTTCCATTGTAAAAGGTGATTTAGGAATATGAAGGCGAGGCTAGCCTCGGTTTAACTCACATCAAAGTGACGTTGGAAAAGAATGCTCTTGCGAATTGAGAGTCTTACTAGCAGGATTCATGAATAACTAAATAACAAATATAAATGGAATTTTAAATGGAATATAAATAAGTGAATACGCTTCACGCCTACTTTTCAAATTCGTTGGACTTACAAACGGAAAATGTCGGGTTTATGAGATCTGCAAATTAAGTATGAACGAAGCACTACCACGATACTTTACATAAGGTTTTTCTAAAAGACTTTTTCGTCATTTTGTAGGAAAACAATGTTTTCTAAATTTTACCAAGTCTCATAGTATTATGGCCAAAATATAATATTAAACAGATTGTTTATCATTGCTATCAGAATTCACCAAAAATTATGTTAAAATCTGATAAATCAGGGCCCAGACTTCTTAATCCGTGTAAATTTAGCAAATTATTTGCAACTGTCAAATTTTTACATACTAATTTTTAGGTTAGTTCGCTCAGTTATCGCAGCGTGTGATAAAATCATATCACACAGTTGCGAACGCATCTGATTGGCTGACGAGCTTTCATTTCACACAGCTTTGGTAGTGATGTGCAATGACCAACTTTCAGCAATAGTTTAGCGTGTGAATTTATGTACTTTTCGTAGTGGTCGTTAGAAAAAATCTTTTGTATATCGTCCATATAAAACTTATGACTTTCCGGTGGTTGTGTGCCTGAGTGTCTGGTCGCGAATCGACACCAAATATTTCGAATTTTAAATGGTACAAAAGTGACCCCTCCACGCTAGCAATGAGTGCCCGTGAGGTGATGCCTGGTAAACGCCCGCACGGTAGAAATATGTAATCATCATTACCAATATCTGTGATAAAGCAGATTGTGGCACACTCAGAAATGGGTAATATGCCGTGATGATACATTTATTTATTTATTTACTTATTTGTATGTATTTAGCTATTGAAAATGTATTACAGTATTACAAATTAGAATTTTCTAAAACAACACTTTTTACCTTCCGCTGCCCTTGGTAAGGGAGGGATAAGGATCGTCCTAAAAAAAATTTAAAAATGAGTACCTATCGCCATTTGAAAGAAAATAAAAAATGCCCTAAAGAAGTGTATCAAAATTCAATATTGTTTCATACAGGGAATTTATTTTAACATGAAACATATGGTCAATCATTTCCATGGTTACTCACTATTGTCAAAAAATGACAGCAATGTAATATTTGTCCATTTTAAAATGCAACATACCTACAAAATTTGTAGTTTCGTATTATCATAACTAATTTCTAATAAATTAGCCTACATGCTATTAACAAAAAATCAAAACATGAATGTTGAGCATCTCAACAAACTTTAGCTTACAAAAATTCATAACTTTCATGTAATAAATGTTTTAAAAAATACCCCCATCCACACTGAGGCAATATTCTAGTCGGTCGTAATAAGAATTGACACCAATTATGATGTGTTCTGGAGGTATCTCCTGTGCTGCAATGCTATTTATAATGTTGCATTTTAAAATGGACAAATATTACATTGCTGTCATTTTTTGACAATAGTGAGTAACCATGGAAGTGATGAACCATAATGTTGCATTTTAAAATAAATTCTCTGTATATAGAAGTTATTTGAAAAAAAAATAACAATATCTAATTATTTGAACCGCTGGAGCTCGCTATTTAATGGCTAGTAAAAAAATGTTCTAGAATCTAGATCAATGATGTAGGGAATTTTGAATTATACAAAACTGCTATTATCTGTTTTTGCTCTAATACTGAGGAAATATTGAGGAAATAATTCTAAAAATTTGTTGTAATTAATAATCAACCAAACTTCATCCGTCCTTTCTATTTCGTTATTCATGAACTTGACAATTCTGACTTTATACCATTCTTTCTTGATTTCTCATCGTCTGTACTCATCTGGGTCGATGTCGCTGCACCACCACCTTCTTCCTCCACTCTGCAACTCTACCCAGGGTGGGGATGGAGAGGGTTATTTAGTCCACCGCTAAGATTCGCCTTGGCGCTCTCTCATCCGCTGCTAGTGCCACTGCAGCGCCGGCTAATTTGCAGTAAATGCACGCGATGCACTTACACGGCTAATTTTATTATTTGTTACGACGTTATTTCAATTTATTTCTGCACCCCCGCATAGCGGAATGCTAAGTAGAGGGATGTGTGTCAGGAATATTTAAAGAGTAATTACAAGGATAGTAATAATTGTATTAGAGCTTTACCTTTTGATGTTAAATAGAGATAAAGAATTATGTACTCGTGTAGTGGTGATATTTGTAATAAAATTAATGATGTAGTTTTCCTTCTTAATGTAAAAGTATAAATTAAGATTCGTTGATTATGAATTAGAACAAAAAAATGTTTTATCATTATCAATCTACATGAAGAAGTTTGACATACCCTTGAAGTTCTAGTAGGCATTTCTTGAACATTATTTAATTTAACTTTCAGTTTAATATTATAAAACGAAGTGTCATTATACCGTGAGTATTTTTTAACGTGAAACATTGGGTTTGTTATATCCTTGGTTACGACTTGACATTTGATTGACAGCAATGTATTTGCCCGTTCCATTTAAAATGAAACATAGGGAACGAATTTGACATTTGATAAGACGTCAATAGAGGTTAATTTTGTTAAAATAATTACACCTGCATTCTAAATAAAAATTAATTGTAGAAATAGTATAGTGTGCACCTTGTGCCCGAGAGGTTTTCTGACTCGGCTAAATTTCTTACAATATTTAAATATAATACTTTTGTCAAATTCATTCCCCATGTGTCGTTTTAAATGAGACCGACAAATACATTGCTGTCAATCAAATGTCAAATCATAACTTATAGGAAAATTCAACGGTTATCTGCCATATTGACAAGATATCATTAGAGGTTAATTTTGTTTAAATAATTATACCTGTTTTCTAAAAATTAAATTAGATGTAGAAAAAATACTGTGTGCACCTTGTGCCCGAAATATGTTTAGTGCTCTCGAGTGGTTTTCTGACTAAATTTCTTACTATATATAAATATAATACTTCTGTCAGATTCGTTCCCTATGTTTTATTTTAAATGGAACGGGCAAATACATTGCTGTCAATCAAATATCAAGTCGTAACTATGGATATGACAAACCCAATGTTTCACGTTAAAAAATACGGTATTATCCTTGCCGTCAAATGATTATGGACTGGAGATTTCTACACTGATGCCAATTTTTTTTAAGTGCCTACCTGTACAAATATCTGTAAACTGTAAATGTAATTTTATGTTCTGACATTTTCGTTAGTACTTGCGTGCACTTTTTATTCCCAATCCTATAAATTGCATTATATTTAGACTTTTGAAAAGAAAATGAGTGAAGCTCATGAAGTAAATAATCCTGATTCTTATAAAAAACGTTTACGAAAACAACATTTAAATGGGCAGGCAAAAACATTCTTGAAAAAATTATAATTTATTAAATAACAAGAAAGCTTTGGATTTGACTGCAGAAGCATGTTGTGTTGGCAGATCTCCTGTTCACCTAATAATCAATTATTTTTACCTTTTATTTAGATTTCACCGGTTATCGTATTTTAATGCAAACGCGACCTTAGCTTGATGTGTGGAAACTTTGGTCAAAATGTAAATATAAATTTTCCATAGAAACAATTTTATATTTTATATTAAGTTTTACTGTCTTACCTTACTTATTTGTTATAATATTTTCTTCATTTACGATGTATTAAAAATTTTAATTAGTTTTAAATGTATTACATGACATTTGCGTTCATTCCTGGTCATTTCAAGTTACAAGCGGCAACACCGCTTGGCTAGGGACAGGGTGCGGAAATGGATAAAGGTTGAACATCAGTCCATAATCATTTGACGGTGAGTATAAACATAAATTTGTTCACACAATTTATTTTATATGTAATTTTATTTTATTGTTATTTTCCATTCTTCTTGAGCTATTGCTTCAATCTAATATAAGCATTTTATACTTTCGTTTTTGTAAATGAATGCCCTATTTTATTTTCACAGTAGTGCGACATTTTGTTTGGTTATGTAATATACCGACGGAGCATATGTCCAGATTGACTTGTGAACGCGGTAAATGTGTAACTACAGTGCCATTAGTTCCTAATTAAACGTTTCCATTAAAAATATAGACAAGTGACATTTCTCAACATTGTATAGTTAGAAATTTGGACAGCGAGTGTTTTCTTCTACTTTGTCGCGCATGAGCGGCAAAGTGACATTTTGCGTTGACAAAAGAGAGCGCAAATGGCTACTTTCTATGGTGACTAGAAAAAATAGCTCTGTTCGATGAGAAGTGCTTGAAGTGCAGAGCAGAATAGTGTACACTAGTACAGTCTAATTCATGTGATTTCATAAAACACACTAGTGTATATTTGGGCAAGTTTGCTCAGCTGTGAGTAATCAAGCCAAGCGTAGCCAAAGGTGTAAAAGGTTAGGTTGTTTATAAACACAGTCATATCTTAAAGCTGCAAAGAAGTGACTGCAGAAATGCCTGTTTTAAAGAGCATAGTGTTTGAACTAATAAACGATTCTGACGAACATTAATCATCACTTGATTCTTCATCAGATTCAGAGACATATATTAATTAATTCTTTATATAACAAAACAAAGAGAATATACTATATCTGAATCCATTATTTTAATTTCTCAATGTGTAAAATTTTAGGTGAATAAACAGATATGTAGATAGGATAGAATTCAAATGTCTACCGAACAACATTTTGCTACCCCCACTCCTAGTCTGCACTTTCTACACCACCTCGCGAGTCAGGTCAGAAACGTGAGCACTAGTTCTTAAAAATTTTGTCATCGAACAGCCTGCCAGAAGCTGCCCGTTTCTCATAAAACATGTTAGTGTAAGAAAGTTAACACTAGGGCGGCCTAGTACATGTCATCGAACAAAGCTAATGTTTTATCATTATCAATCTATATAAAGAAGTTTGACAAACCCTTGAAGTTCTAGAAGGCATTTCTTGAACGTTATTTAATTTAACTTTTAGTTTAATATTATAAAACGAAGTGTCATTATACTAATTTAAGTGACTTTTGAGTGATGAAGATATCCTGTGAATAATTCTGTTTATTTTGTTTCCCTTTTCTTACCCCATTCTAATCTATTAAAATATCTAGTGGCTTCTGCATCCCTTACGTATTTGACAATACTCCCCCATGACTTTGTATAAAAAATCCCGACAAATTCCAATTACCATTCTAATTCAAATTTTCTTTCGCTACAAAAATCCAATCTGATTGACAATAACTTTATCCACCCTACACCGTATTGTACTTTAATGTGAAATTATTTATTATTCTTTCGCAGTCTGAAATCTGCAACTAGCCACCTTTTGAGCGCTTATTAAATTCTCCTTCGCGCAGGGAAGTTCAAAGAAACTTTGGAATGAAAATAAGGGGAGCACAAGAGGCCAAATGAAACCAGTCAAGGATGCACTAGCGAGCCGATACAAATAGTGAAAAGAAAGATTTTGCGTCCCTACAAAGTTGTGCTTCGATGACAATACGATAATTTTGAAGTATTTTTGGAATTCTGTAAGCGAAAATTGAATCAATTTATTAAAAAATTAATGCCAAAGATTTAATTTTTATGCATGATGTTTCACGGATACGGAACAACCTATATTATTTTCTTTATTATTCGGAATAGAAGAAAATCATTTGGCATTAACAATTATTTTAAATTTTTTCAAATAATAAAATGGCGTTCGACCAAAACTTTCAAATCATGATTTTTTGATAACCACTCCATCGATGTTAGAAAGAAAACATTTATAAATAAAAAATAAATATATCATCACGGCATATTACCCATTTCTGGGTGTGCCAGTATCTACAACACATGTAGACATCGGTAATGATGACGATATATTTTACTGTGTAGGCGCTTACCAGGCGTCACCTCACGGGCACTCATAGCTGGCGTGGAGAGTGCACCACAGGGGTCACTTTTGTGCCATTTAAAATTGGAAATATTTGGCGTCTGTCGGGATCGAACCCGGTTCCCCCAGGTTCGCGACCAGACACGCGGCCACGGGACCCAGAAAACATTTATAAAATCCTTAAACTATTTACTACGTCCTAAACAATTTTTTCAATCTATCCCAAAAAAGTTTTTATTCATGTATTGACTTACAGATAAGTACAATGTGTTAAACAAATCTTAACTCGGAGTAGTCTATGAACAAAATAACTTATCAATTTGAAAGTATTTAATTAAATGTCAATTTGACACGAGACATTGTCAAAAATGTTATCTGAAGAAAACGGTGAATGGCAATAATCTGTGTCCTTTTTTATCTTTTCTCCTTAAAACAATCAGACATACGTTTCTGTGTTCATAGCCTACTTCGAATTTGGTATTTTTCTGAACACACTGCACTTATTTAAGGCAAACAAATGAATAAAAACTTTTTGGGATAGATTGAAAAAAATGTTTAGGACAATTGTTGTACTAGATAGTATTTGGGTGTAAAAACAGAAAATTTATATTAAAATAAATGTTTTTTATCACTGTATAAAAATCAATAAATGTAACATTATTTTTTTGCTATGAAGAGCAATTTGTTCGTGATTTTGATAACTTAAGTTCGAATACCAAAATTACGATAAGATTTAATTTAATTAGAATAATTCTAAAGATGACTTTTTAATTAATTATTGAAACAAATAACTTACCAATTGCAGTTTATTATAAATATGCACTTACGTGCATAGAAATAAACTACTTCACAATTTTGATTTTTATTTCTTTTTAAGCTAGTTTTCAGATTAAAATAAAATTTATACTATTTGCAGATGATTTAATAATGCATGATACAATTAAAATTCACACTTAGAAATGAATACAACACTGAAAAACGAATTAAGTGCAAATTAATGCAGACAATAACTGCAATATGTGTTTGTTACACTCGTGATAGCATAGCATCTATACGTAAATATGCGTGAATGTATATTTTTCAATATTTAGTTACTTTGTTTAAAATTAAAATTAGAATGTCTTTAATGCTTCATAAAATCCATAATAAAAACAATATTTGTTTATTGTAAACTACCCTACAGTACAATATATTGCACTCTTGAAAATGAAAATAATATTAATATATATATTAAACCGCTGCACAGTATAATATATAGCTTATTACTAAATATTTCATTTATATTATATGCTCTTCTTTATTATATATTTATTTATAACGACAAACACATTTATTAATTGTACTTACCATGTTCGCCTTATTTCAACAACCAGGTGATATTTCTGTCACTTCAAAACACACGAAATTTTTTGATGCACAACACGAATTATATGTCAAAATAACCACAAAAGATTAACGAACCGATTGATGTATAATTTGTTATCAATATCAATAGTTTTACTACGAAAAACTTTAAATAATTACGCGGCGATACGCATTATCTCAAACGAACTCGTAGACTAAACAGTTGAATTAATACGAGCGTTGTGACAAGAAAGCGCAGGTAACTACGATCCGAAAACCCAATTTATTTAGTTATTATTTTTGATACTAGAATATTTGTAATATCTGTTTCAAAAACATGTACTATTAAAATATAAATGTAAATTATTTATAACAATTAATAATAAACAAGACAAGTACGGGGTGTCATGTCATATATTTTGAAAATTATGCATTTTAGCAAATCTGAATAAGATTATAAGAGTGTTTTGTTTCTTTACTATTGAGAAGACTTTCAAATAAGTAAAAAAAAAATATAATATTCTAAGAATTAAAATCTGATGTGGTCAGCACAGCACTTCTCGACATTTAACTTTTTTTAAATTTAAATACATACTAAAATTTTTATTGTTGCTGGAAACTATATTATGTTCATTTGCATTCGTATAAATAAAACTTTTGTTTACTATTTTCCATTTAAAACGTTATTATTAATTTGAAATAAGTTTCTTGACAGTGACATTTATCTGTTGTTTGGATTTAAAACCTGAACTGTGTAACTAAAGAATTGTGTTTATTTTACAGAGGCTTCGGAATTTATAAAATTGATTATTTTATAAATTAAATAATTAAGAGGATCCACACACACACCTAACACACGCACGCACGCACGCACGCACACATGCACACTCAGACATTATCGTAGAAATGTTAAAATCTGATTTTATACACCTTAAAACGTACTTCTTTACCAAAATCTCGATATGCGATTTTTAGCACGATCCCTATCCCTCCCTTACCAAGGGTAGCGGGAGGTAAAAAGTGTTGTTTTAGAAAATTCTAATTTGTAAAATACTGTAATACATTTTCAATAGATAAATACATAAATATTTCATCACGGCATATTATCCATTTCTGAGTGTGTCACAATCTGCTTTATCGCAGTTATCGGTAATGATGATGACATATTTGTACCGTGCGGGCGCTTACCAGGCGTCACCTCACGGGCACTCATTGCTAGCGTGGAGAGTGCACCACAGGGGTCACTTTTGTGCCATTTAAAATTCGAAATATTTGGCGTCGGTCGGGATCGAACCCGGTTTCCTAGGCTCGTGACCAGACACTCTGTCATGAGGCCACTGGACCCCATAGATAAATACGAATATCATAAATATGTTTTGATAAATTCATCATGTTGTATATAATAAATGATGTAATGGAAAACATCTATTAGGATGAAAAAGTATACTGTCGCTAAGGTAACCTTTAAGAAACAATTCATTACGAAAATTTTTCCTCTTCCAATATTAAAAACCAACCAACAAATATCAAATTCCCCAAATTCTTGTCTTCCATTCCTTTGACTGTAATCGTAAATATGGCAATTAACACAAATCCGAGGTGGCTTTGGTTTCTGCAGACGTCCCGGTGCTAGCGCCGATGTATCACGCCCGATGCTTCCATCAGAAATGGTCTGGCGCCGTGGAATTATTCATCGCACCGCACACAATCTTTCCTTCACCTGTTCCACATTTGTTAGCCATGGATCTTTCAAGAGGACAACAATGTGTAGCTTATAATTAGACACTAATATGTTTGTATGAACAGGATTAGTGCTTAAGAATAAGTGAAGAATGTTTTAAAAATGTTAAGATTTTTCTATTTGAATATTAATTTAGGAATAATTAATAATAATGGAACAATGCAAGAAAAACAATTGTCAATATTTTATAATTTAAAACAATAATAAAAACAAGAAGCTTTCAGTGTTCATTATTATTAAAATAACGTACATTTATATTTTAATAATACATGTTTTTAAAAAAGATATTACAAATATCATTCTTGTATCAAAAATAAATAAATAAATTGTGTTTTTCGGATCGTAGTTACCTGCGCTTTCCTGTCATAACGCTGGCATTAATTCAATTGTTTAGTGTATGAGTAGCAGATGAGTTCGTTTGAGATACCGCCTATCGCAGCGTAATTTTTTAAAGTTTTTCGTGGTAAAACTATAAATACTGATAACAAATTATACATCAATCGATTCGTTAATCTTTTGTGGTCATTCTGACATATAATTCATGTAGTGCATCAAAAAAATTCAAGTGTTTTTAAGTGACAGAAATATCACGTTGTTGCTGAAATGAGGCGAACATGGTAAGTACAATTAATATATGTTTTTGTCGTTATAAATAAATATATAATAAAGAATAGCATATAATATGAATGAAATATTTTAATGTTTAGTAATAAATAATATACTGTACAGTGGAGCGGTTTACTATAAACTAATTTTATTTTCGTTATGGATTTTGTGAACTAATTTTAATTTAAACGAAGGAACTAAATATTAAAAAATCTACATAAACTTATGTGTATAGAAATCGACCATTTTGCAGTTTTGAATTTAATTATTATTTTTCAAAACTAGACCTCAGATTAAAATAAAACTTATGCTGAATGAAAGATCATTTATTACGCTTTAACATCAGCCTAAATATATCAAGAGTGGAATATACTATACTGAAGGATGGTTTACAATAAGCAAGTATTATTTTTATTATGAATTTTATGAACCGTTAAAGAAATTCTAGTTTTAATTGTAAATAAAGTAAATAAATATTGACAAATCTACATTCACTCATATTTACGTGGATGCTATCACAAGTGTAACACAGATTGCAGTTATTGTCTGCTTTAATTAGTACTTCATTGATTTTTAAGTGTTGTATCAATTTCTAAGTGTAAATGTTAATTTGTTTCATGCATTTCATTTTAGGACTTTTCATTTGAGAACACGAAACTAATTCTAATTAATAATAAATTGCAATAGGTAAATTATTTGTTTCAATAATTACTTAAAAAGTGGTCTATGGAATTATCTATCCTAAATAATAACAAAATCTTGTCGCAATTTGGGTATTCCAACCTAAGTTATGAAAACTACAAGCAAATTGCTCTTCATAATAAAAAAATAATTTTACATTTATAGTTTTTTTATACAGTGATAAACAACATTTATTCTAATATAAATTTTCTGTTTTAAACCCAAATACACATTAAACAATAAACAACTATAAACAACAAAAAATTAATTGTATTTTCCTCTCAATGTTTAATTTGAACAGAGGAAGAGAAATGTTTTTAATTCATTATTAGCTTTTATTTACACTACTTCTTCCAGGCTTTGTATATTTCATTACAAAATGTTCTATGTTATTATGTTTCCATTAAAAATAACGTAGGTGTATAATAACTCATTTGTATGTATAAATAGAAGAAGTACTAAAATAATACAAGGTAGTTCTAATTATTGTTCATTTAAAACACATTTTAGCTAAGCCTTTTTAACCTTGTTTATGTATAAGCTATGTCTGAGAACTTCATTTGTTTCTACAAAACTGATGCTATATTTTTTGTGTATAGCGTTTATTTTTCTATATATCTGCACTCTATTCTGCGTGAAATAAACACTAAAATTGTTTTATATAGCTCCACATGATGCTGTGTAAATTTAATCTTTTACAAATTTGGTATAAAAGTACACTCTGAATGGGGGATTCCACCATTTTTTTTTTATAATTTCATCTGAAAATATTAGGGAAACTAGGACTATTGATGAAAATACGGTGAAAAATTTCCTATTAATAAACGAGTTATGGTCTCCCGAATTTTGAAAAAATTGACGTGACGTCACATTTATGTGTTTTTTTTATCAAACTGTTTTCATCATGGACCTAAATGTTTTTGAAATATATGCTATTTTAAGTTATATTTACATAAAAATAAATGAATATTATAACACTGTATAAGTCTACATACTTTATAATTACAGGTGTATTTAAATTATTAAGTTTAATGCAAGAAATTTATGTTAAAATAAAAACTGTTTGGAAACTGCAGTACAGGAATGTTAGCCCCTCCTTTCGAATTGGAATTTCTTAACTTCCATTGGTAGTAATCCCCACCTCCTAACACGCTATTTGTAATGCATGTATAGGCGGTTTTTCGGGTGCCAATCAAAATATTATATATAGATTTTATATTAGTGTCGAAGCGCTATAACAAAAAAATCCCTTATTTCCGAAATATCTCAATTATACCATTTCATTTTTTTATTAATATTCGTTATTCAGCATATACATTCGTATTTTTTTACTATTTTCCTTTAATTCGATTGAGCTGGAATCCCCCATTGGTTGAAAACTGTAGACGTACAGTGGCGTACCCAGAAGGGGGGCGATTGAGCTGGAATCCCCCATTGGTTGAAAACTGTATACGTACAGTGGCGTACTCAGAAGGGGGCGCAATCGCGCCCCCCCTAGACCTACATTTTTTTATGTACACACACACAATTAAGGGAACACCAAAAAACTTTGTATTTAAAAAGTATGTATTCTTTGACTTTCATATTTGTGTTGGAATTTCTTGATTTACAACAAATAAAAAATTACAATATGACACTCAAATATAGCCACCTAATAAAGATTGATTATCATTTATGGAGGTCTTAAATATTGCTCGGTCTTTAGTTTTATTAAATATGGGTGTTTAATTCGTATTCAAGGTTAACAATCATTTCTGCTTTTGTCGTCATTTCAATTTTAAGTATTTAAAATAAAAAAAATAAAAAATAACAATGCCTGTTAGTACAGCGTCGGCAGAGAGGAGTTTTTCAACACTTCGTCGATTAAAGACATATTTACGAAATAAAATGGACGAAGAGAGGTTAATAGGTTTAGCACTTCTACACATTCACCGAAATATTAATAAGGATGTTGGAAAATTAATAGAACGTTTCGCAAAAAGATCCAACAGTAAATTAGACTTCATAATACAATATCTTGTCATTTCTATGTAATGTAATAATAAACAATAATATTGTTTGGTTCATGTTCTTATTTAAAATATCTTTTGTTTAATATTTCTTATATTTTTAATGTTAACTTTCCAACCTTAATATCTTAAAATATCTTTGTATTATAAAATATACATATGAGAAAAAAGTGCATGAAATTTTTTCTTCACACATCTGTAAATAATGAAGAAAATCACAACGAAACCCGCCACTCGTATGCATAATTTTATATTAATCAACAAAATAAGATGCGTTTTGTCATGTACAGATTTGTTCAGAAATTGACCTATTATTTTTAGGTATAGTACCAACAAGATTGCAAGAGTTACAATCTTCGCTTTCCAGAATATTGATTCCACTTTCACCTTCAACATCTTAAATACCACAAATCCTCCATTCAAACCTCAATCTCTACTCTAAGATCAAAGCCACCTTAGAAGCAGATGTATGATTACAGGACTTTTTATGCATCGGCTTTCCTAAGTGGTCTAGCTTTAGAAGTCTACAAGTTCTGTGAATGTAAAAAGCGATATAAAAAGCCAGTAAAGGTCGAACTACGTCCGCGAATTAAGATAATTACCATAATCACACTGAAGTTAACTATATCTCCAGACGTCCGCTGACTGAATGGCTGAGGTTGCGAAGAGTGGGAGGAGGTTTTTTTTAAAGGATAGTTGAATTTATTTCGAGTTTCCTCAAATACGGGAAATAATAAAGTAAAAAATACATTGGCCTGTATCAGTATTAAGAACACATTATAATAATAACTACTCTATTACAAAACGATCTATTACATTATATTCTTTCGAGGTTAAACATTTTAAGAAAAGCACTTTATAAAAGTGGTTTCGTAATATCATTCATAGTCTGTGATTTCCGAAAAAGGTTGCTTGGGTTTTAATATAGTTATTTTCGTAACAAGTTTTGAAAAATACCAAATATCATGCGAGTGTAAATTGACGGACGACGCGTAGCGAGTGCAAGTCAATACACACGAGCTAAGATATTTGTATTTCATACAAGTTATGAACATTATTTTTTAGACGAGCTTAAATAAATTTTACTTTTTCTACAAAACTGAAATTTAGGTTCAAATGTACTGACAGCTGACAAATGAATAATGTATAGATATAGCCAGAAAATAATGACATAGTAACCTAGCAACCGTGTCAACTATTACGATATGAAATATATAGTAACACTAATGTCATAAGTTAAACTTTTAGTGTTGGGATACTACGTTGATATATCATACTTATCACAACGGTCGTCTAAAAATATATTTTTTAGACGATTCATATCGTAATAGTTGACACGATTGCTAGGTTACTATATGTCATTATTTTCTGGCTATATGTATACATTAATCATTTGTCAACTGTCCGTACGTTTGAACCTAAATTGCTAAATTTCAGTTTTGTAAAAAAAGTAAAATTTATTTATGCTCGTCTAAAAAATAATGTTCATAACTTGTATGAAATTCAAATATCTTAGCTCGTGTGTATTGACTTGCACTCCGCTACGCGTCGTGCGTCAATTTACACTCGCATAATATTTGATATATTTCATAACTTGTTACGAAAATAACTATATTGTCATGGTTATATGCACTGCTCAACATTTGAACTGGTACGCTTATATTTTATTTTTATTTTATTTATTTATTGTTACACACTTCTTGATACATTTTACTGTATATAAGTGGTGATATTATGGGGATGAGACAGTTTTTGTTGCAAATTTTGTAACTTTTTTCAATATTAATAAGTTGCTGATAAAGATGAAATTGTGAAAGAGACATACACAACATCCATGCCTTATCCGGGATTCTAACCCGGAACCCTTGGGTCGTGAGTCGACTATGTTGTTCACTACACCACCGGGGTCGGCTGGTACACTTATATAACATGCAGTAAAAGTAAACAACCATTCTTAGGCGTTTGGCATGACTTCCTACATGATCAGTGCTGTGTTTCGGAATGCAAACAAATACCTATCGAATAACATTTGCGATTCAATTGTTGTTTATCTGTCATAAGTGCAGTTAATGAGCTCGCGGACGCTTATACTTTATCAAGTTTTAAGAGAATTTTTGCGAATTTCTCGAGTAAGTTTTAATTCAGAGTGGTTGACAAATTTTGCAACTGGTTTTATAAAAAGTCGTTAATTCTCCATTACACATATTTTCATATAGGATGAAACATTTTTTGTCTTTAATTTCTACGATAAAAAATAACAGGATTTCTCGTGAATTTGCCTAATCGACCTACTTTATCTCTAAAAGTAAAAAATTTGATTCTAAAAACATAATTATCATACGAGGAATGTCGCATATTGTTTTGCATATCATTGTTTTGTTCGCATAACTGATATACATTTTTTTTAAACATTTTTTTTTACAAATTTCATTTACATTAAATTATAATTTCAATATTTGTTAAATCAAACGTAATAATTGTTATTTACTCTACATATTTGTAGTTTTTGATGTTCAATATTTATTTATTCGTATTAGTTCATGTATCTGTACATATTTTAATTACTATTTGCAATTCCAATGAATTTGATATAAATTATTACTATTTCGCATATGAAATACATAAATAGCATATTAAATTTAATAGCCTTTACATTATTATTATATTTACAATTTTATTAACTATATTAAATTATTATCAAAATTTATATCTGTAACACATATTTATTGTAATTCATTTTGTTGTTTAGGTTTAACATACTGTAACAAAATATTAAACAGAATTTACAAATTCGTATTTCGTTATGGATATTTTAATAAATAAATGTGAAATGTATCAAAATTTATCCAACGATTTTCAATTTTTTTTGATCCAGTTAATATAATACGATTTTTCGAGCTTTATAAATGTCGCTTTAGTCACGAGTTTTTATTTGACAAGAGCGGAGTATGTTTATAAAAAACAAATGTTTATTTTATCAAACCAATAACATATATCTATAGTTTTTCTAAAACTGAAATTTAAGTCAGCAGAAATAAAGAAATACACATTTTAAATTACTTTTGTTTTTACCTCTCGTTGAGAGAGATTTTCGATTCATGCTGAAAATTGCACATCCAGATTTTAATGAATAAGCACGTTTTAAGGTCCCTACAATCCCATTTTAATATTTTTCGATGATTTCTGCGTGTGTGCGTGTGTGTATGTCTGTGTCTGGGTGTGTGTTTGTGTGCGTGTGTGTACGTGAAGATAAAAACTATATGACTTAAGACCTTCTTAACTGTCTATTCAATAATCTGACATTCATGGGAAGAGTTGAAAAGGTTTTAGTAACAAATAAACAACCGCAAGTAGTAGTTTCTTAAAAAATTCTTCTAAATATTATTTTTTTGGACATTTATATTATTACTAAAAAGATACTATAATATATAGAATAATCGAATGTAATAAATCGCAAAGGCTAAACTACATCAAGGAAACCGGTTGATAAATGAAATAGTTTGTAAATGACAGATAAATGTCAGTGTCAAAAAATCAACAGTTTTAGTGACATTCCAAAGCTATTTCTATTTCTGGAAAGTACATTTAATCTTTCTTATTAATTAGTAATTAAATATTTAAAATTATGTCTGGTCGCGAACCTGGGGGAACCGGGTTCGATCCCGACAGACGCCAAATATTTCCAATTTTAAATGGCACAAAAGTGACCCCTGTGGTTCACTCTCCACACCAGCTATGAGTAACCGTGAGGTGACGTCTGGTAAATGCCCACACGGTAAAATATATCGTCATCATTACCGATGTCTACATGTGTTGTAGATACTGGTACACCCAGAATTGGGTAATATGCCGTGATGATATATTTATTTATTTATTTATTTATATTTAAAATTATAGGTAAAATGCATATATCTATAAGAAATACCGCACCGCCAATCTTGTTAATGAATTGGAAGAATCTCTGGCATTTAGGAACTTCTTCATACAATGAAAAAATAGATATACTCGTAATTATAATTTTATGTGTGTACAAGACATGTTAAATATAATAGAATAAAACAATATTTGGGTAGAGTTCTTTAATTTTTGTTTATTATAAAACGATATTTCTACAGTGAAGTGCATACAATAACATAAAATGAAAATGGTGAGAGGTATTGTGCTGGCCACAACAGATTTTTGTTTTACAGAATGACATCTGTCAGCTTCAGCAACTACCTTCAGCACAAGCTTAATGAATTGTTTAGTGAATGCAATCGAAGCCACAGCTAGTAGTGATTGAGATGTTTACGCCATGTTTTTTTTTTCATATTTTAACAACGAGTAGAAAATAGTTATTTATGATACACGTACGAACATAGCGAGTGTTTTAAGACCCTTAAGTGACTAAAGATGCTTTACGTATATGTATCGTACAATATTTTATCTACGATAGAATCTAAAAATCCAAAAAATATATTTACTCCATATCTTAATATGCTATTTTTATCATACCTGGCGAGAGGCAAAAAGTAGATACTTAATATAAGCAATTCCAATTTGCGTGTTTAAATAAGACGGGAAAGAAATTAGTATTATGGGGGATATACATCAGAAGTAATCTGAATGTTTTTTTATCGGGAATGAGTTGGCTGTGCCGCGTTGCACGCGCCTCGTTAACCGTTGCAGAAAAACAGTTTCCGTTTACTTTTTATTTTTATTTGTGTTTGATTAATACGCTCCCCGCCGAACCAGAAGCCGAGGAAGCCTTTGCCAGGCAATCCGCACCGATGAACAACCAGCGTCCCTCAAAATGTTACACCAGAAAGAACTTTATGTGCTTATATAAATTTAAATTTGAAGTACATAATATACATAAATATTTTGTAAACTTCAAATCAGAAGAACTGGTCAATAGCAGGAAACCAGTTGACAATAGGCTATTCCACGATATTTTTTTAAATTTTTTTTCTTGAAGTACATAAAAATATAAGACCACATGTGAAAGTACGAGTTAAAAATTCCTCCAAATAAGCGAGATATTAAGGTCCGAATTTTAAATTAGCTTTGTGACGTAGCTAATGTGGATACACCAGAAGTAAACAAACAGTGGTTCACAAGCCACGAAAAAATGTTAAACAAATTACAAAATAATGTACATTTAAATTGTAATATTATAATTCATTATTAGAGGCATAAAATAAATGATTATACAGTCGAACTTCGTTAACTCAAACCATGACTTGCCACAAAAAAAGTTCGATTTATCAAGACTTCGGGTTATTAAATAAAATGCATATGTATATTATTTATGTATTTATTCGAGTAAAAATCACTTACCTTATGGTATATATATACAGATCAAAGTTATAAACATTATTTTAGTGTAAAAAAGTCAGTTATTTGTGACTGACGAGAGAATTTTTTATTTTGAGTTTCAATAAAAAAAAGCTCCAATGTTCTTCAATAGATAAAGTTTTTAAAGTACGTTTCAATGACATATCATCAGGAATAAAAATGTCTTAAACGTGATAAATCAAGTAGGCACAGTATTTTTTTTTCACTTAATAATTAACAAAGCATATGTTTGAACTTCAGTAGTGCAGAAACCAAACTGCCTCCGTCATCATGTTATAAAAACACCTGTTACAAAATCACGTAATTAGGGGATTCCCCCAGAATTCGACTTATTGAAGCTGGCGCCAAATATTCTGTTCGAATTACAAAGATATTCGAGTAATCGAAGTTCGAGTTATCAAGTAAAAATTACCCATAATTCTCACTCTTGGCGCTATTGCCAACCAGTTTGATTCGAGTTATCAAAAATACGAGTTATCGAAGTTCGACTTACTGAAGTTGGACTGTACTTAATTTATTTCACTTTTTTTTTTCTCATTTTATAAAAACAAAGAAATTAGAGCGTCACCCGAACAGATCCGACACACCCGAAGAAGTATATTCTTAGTTAGGGCGGGGCTTCTCAAAATCGGAGGTCATACTTGGATCCTATTTGCTCAAACACTCGTGCACATGTCCTGCATCATCAAAAGCAAAACTCCCCGTGTCTTCTAGAAGGAATAATTTATAATAAAAGAAATATGGTTTTCCTTATCCTTTAACTATTATCAGAAGTAATATCACAAGACCTCCTGATTTTATCGATAAATTTTTATTTTGCACGAATTTTTTTTTGCTTAGCAACAAACACGAAAGCAAACTGCATGGTAAATCCCGACTCCGAAGGAGGAGGGGTTTTACCTAATGTCAGTTTGCTTGAGTGATTTTGCTTAAAAGCAAAAAAAAATGAGTGCTTAAAAATAAAAGTTTATCTGAGAAAATCTGAGAGGTCGTGTGGTATTTGGTGAGATAAATTCCAAAGACAACGCAAAATGAAACTTGACACATTAATTGTCACACTGACAGTTATAAACCATAACAACTGTTTATTTACTTGGTAGCGGAAAATTATCGGGGTAACGGGGTTTTATCGGGGTAACAAGGTTTTATCAGTATAATACTGTTCCCATTGGTTGAATTTTCAAGTGTTTTGCATCATGATTGGTTAAAAACTAGTCGTTGGAATTTATCATTCTTATTTTCAATAAACTTTTACTATTTTTGATTACTGTGGAATAGCCTATTTCAAATGTTTATAACATAGTACTGTTCATAACATAGTTTGTAAATGACAGATGTCAGTGTGATAAATCAACCGTTTTAGTGACATTCTGAACGCTCTTTCTGGAAAAGTACATTTAAGTTTTTATTTTCAAGTGACTTGAAAAGTGTCTTTATAAGTGACCTTACAAGTCTATTTACACGATCAACTTTTGCGTTAATTAAAATATCCAAGTGTCAGCATTTGAGTTATACCTACATTAAATTGTCAATTTTTGGCATATAGCCATCAACATTTCAATTAGTTCTCTACTCCATGTTTCCATTTTTCAATTTAAAATAAATCGCTCTATAACACCACACTTGTACACATCGAAAATATAAACACTAGTAACATTTGACTGTCAAAACTTATAGGGACTTTTAAGAAAAAGTAGCGCATGTTCCAGTTTTCCTTTAAAAGTCTATTCATTTGTCTCTCTTGCACTCATGCAAAGAAAAACTTCATCGTATAATGCACGCTTTAATGATCATTACAATTGAAATTACGTTTATAATGATCATTAATATAATACGAAATGTTAAATCAATATTAGAGTATTTAAAATTAAATGCGTCGTTGTTCTCAATATTGAACTACTGGAGTTCTCGATTTGATCAAAGTTGGAATGGTCCACTCCAAATTGTTTCGCGAGCAACCAGTCCATCTCATTCAAAGTATTATAAACTTCAAACTTTACAATTTTGTAAAAATCCTATTATGCAACCACACCACAGCTCACAGCAGACAACAGAAAAACATTGTAGAATATCACGATGACAACTTCTTAGTGTCATCCACAGGCCAGCGCACTTGCAAACTCCAACTTTACTTCTGATCCGATTGCGTCGATAACTTTGTTTTCAAACTGTCAACCTAAATCTGACTGAAACTGTAGACTCGCTCCCAAAAATATCCACAACTCTCGACATTCTAGCATCGGCCCACGCTCACTACGATGACACACAAACGGGAGCAAAATTCTAAAGACTCGGATTTCTACAGAAGATGGATTGATGTTATGCATTGAAGGAATATAAAAGTGATTGATTTATAATATGTTATGTGGGATGCTAATTGTTAAAAATTTCAATTTGTTATGATGATCATGTACTTGTCTGTCAATTTATATTGAATGATATATAATCCTTTGCACAATAATTCTCCGACAAACATATTGACAGCTCTTGTAAGATCTATGCAACAAATACTTGTTTCAAAACAGAAATTTATAGGGTCAGAGTTAGTGATTCTGTCGAGACGAAATATTTCTCTATTCTTGTCTCGTCTCGTACTCGAGATTTCTCGTCTCGACGAGACGAGACAGAAATGTAAAAAATATTGAATGAGACGAGATATATTTGCCGACATCTCGATTCTCAAAAACTGTTTCGAGATTTCTCGGTTATTATTTTTCTCATTAGTTATTCTTGTTGATAGGAATGTGTGGCGAAGGATGATTGTTGCGTAACTATTATTGTGGTCCGGATGCGGTTATTCGCTACCGAAAATCGGTCACATTAATATGTTCTTTGTATGAATGTTATGATGATTTTGGACAAGGCGAAAGAAGAATGTTTTTAAAGAGTTAAGTGATTCAGTGGAGCTCTTACTTTCATCCCTTTTCTTATTATTTTCGGGTTTTTGCTAACCCACTAAGTGGGATACGCGTGATTTTATGTATGTATATGTTATTCTTGCAATGTTTTCTGCACGTTTTCAGGAGGACGACCAACGATGATAAACACGCTGCCTTGCATCTTGTACTGAACGAATTTCATTAAATTTCTTTAATAATTTAGCAATAACAGCTGTTTTGGATGTGGTATTGTTTCTTCCAAATTCTCCACAGCTTTTTTTATCTGCTTCCGCTACTCTTTCCCTATATTTGAAATACGTTTTTATTATAAACACACGTTGTTGCACCGTATATCTATTAAACTTAACACATTTATAAATACAAACTGTTAATTAGAAAACAATCCATAGGTGTTTAACATGGGAAATCAGTTTTTGCGGACTGTTAGCCCAGTTTTAACTTAGAACGATGGTTGTGGTATCAATAGAAAGATAAAAATCTGATGTGACCAACACATGACCTCTCACCAATTCCATGTTTAAAATAGCAGTGAGTTTTAAGTAAAGTATCATTTCCGGTTAATCGTTTGTAAATAAAATCTAATTTGTTTTCCAATAAATAGAAAAGTCTGTAATACGAAATTTTGGATTGTTTTATTGTTTTTCCTCAAAAATCTGTTAGAGCTCCAAATTAAGTACTAGATCCGATTTATCATATATGGTTAAAATCTAATATGTTGTTTCAAATTATATATGAGTTTTAAATACCAAATTTGAGAAGTTTTGGATCATATTTTATTAGGCTTTAAGATAAAATCGTCACACACCCACACATTCTTATAGAAATCAGCATCATCTTCTAGGTGCTCTAAAACGCAATCTTTGTAAATTCTGCGCCGTACATGATCCATTTCGTAAATGTGTAGTTGTAAATTAATATTAATTTATAGTGCTGCAAAAATAGCAATTAGCAAATTTAAAACAGATCATCCTGTACATCTAACATTTATGTATGATGGAAAATATATTATTTTATTTAACTAAATATTTTACTATTATATTCTCCTTAACACGGTTACATTATTAATTTTAATATAATTGCTTCCTGTCAGTGACATTTGTTTAAATATGTCAAAACTGTCATTAAAATTATATTTTTGTTTGACGCATAGGCTAGGTGATACATGAAAATAAATTATATTTATGTTTAAAGTTATTTAGAGTTATTTACTAAATGTTATTATCGTAGAATAGAAATTTTAATTACTAAAAGTTGTTAAAAAATTATATTCAAGGATTTTTTTACAAGAAAAACTTTTAAAAGCTTGTATAAATGATACTTCCGGTTTTCCGATATACACTAAAAACTAATGAGCACTTCCCATATTAGTATAGAATGGGTATACAAATTTTCAAATTTTTCTGATTGATAGTATTTGAGTAATCGTGTCCACAAGATCCACACACACAGACACACACACATACACACATACATACCTATAAACATCATTGTAAAAATGTTAAAATCAGATTCTGGGCACATCAAAACGCGCTTATTCAATAAAATCTCTATATGCGATTTTTAACACGATCCCTATACCTCCCTTACCTAGGGTAGCGGGAGGTAAAAAATGACACCAAAAACGTGTAAATTATGTAATATTTGGTCCCTAAAACTGATTATTAAATTTATTCAATTTTGTATTAATAGCAAAAGCTATGGCATTTTTGAACAAAAAGATAATAAAATATTTGACATTTTATCTGCCAGAATTTGTTAGCTAAGATTTTTTTAACGTTTTTAATGTTTTATAACAGATTAGAAAATGCTAGATAAATATTAAATTAATAAAATTATAAAATAATAAATTTTGCTCAAGTTTTAGGTTATAACAAATTTTGAAAGATAAAACGACAAATATTTATCTTTTTGTTCAAATTGCTATTAATATAAAATTGTATAAATATAATAATTAGTTTATGGGACCAAAATATACATTATTAAATTTCCGTCGAGAAATCTCGGCGAGAATCTCAGCCGAGACGAGACTCTATTAAACGAGACGAGAAAAATTTCGAGACAAGACATAATTTTATGAATTTGAAACGAGACGAGACGAGACAAAGAAATTCTCGTCTCGTCTCGTCTCGACCGAATACTAATCATGGATCCCGGGTACGATCCCGACCGACGGCAAAAAAATATTTCGTATTTTAAATGGCACAAAGGCGCCCCTGTGGTGCACTCTCCACACTAGCAATGAGTACCAGTGAGGTGACGCCTAGTAAACGCCCGGACGGTACGAATATGTCATAATCATTATCGAAATCAGTGTACAATGCAGATTAGCACGTTCGTTAATTAGGCTAGATTAAAATTAAAACCATTTATATATGTATTTTATATAATAAATAAATGTTGTATTTTCCGTAGACATGTTCGTAAAAATGTATATTATTTTTCATTAAAATAATTATTAATAATTAAATAAAATTTAATTAAAAATCCATTCCACTATTCAATTATACATTTCTGAAAAAGTTTAATATTTTTCCTGTCTGTATTATGTTAATTATAAATTAGAACAACAGAAAAATGTGCAAAAAAAATCAATGTAGGTAATAAAAATATTATTTTCTATTTTACATTAAAAATATTTTCAAGACACATATTCATTTATTTTGTTTTGTTATTAAATTAGCAAAAATAGCAAGCATTATTAAAATAATAAAAGGGTTTTGCAAGCAACATAAATTTAATACAAATAAAAAGTCCTCGTAGAAAGTTTTTGTTTCCTAGAATAATGAAATATGTAATTAAATTCATGGAACGTACACATATTTGTTTTTATTGTTATTTTTATGATGATGTATTGTTTTTAAAATACACTAAAACATTTATGATCAATTTTATCATTATATTTTTGTAATTAATACTTTAAATACTAAAAATAGATACTATCGTAATTATTACTACGCGTGTATGTATATGTAATTAAATATATGTTTATATTTAAAAATAGATGAAATATAATATTGAGCATTCGACCTGCTGGCAATCCCTATCACAATAACAAAATAATGAGATATAATTTACGGAAATTTGAAACGATTTTATTTAGATAATACTCCTTCTTTACAGCAGAGATTAATGATTATAAAATGACTTATAAAGAAGTTGTGACATCGTTTAACACAATATTGTCGCCTTTTGCTTTTATACTTAGTCTGTTTTGTAAACTAAATGGTCGTTAAACGAGATGATCTAAGTTAAGTTATTGGATAAGGCAAATGAATGAACTCATATTTAAGAAAGTTAACATCCATATATCATTATAAGTTTGTAATTATTGTTTTGACAAGAACATCTATAAAGAATTTTTATCCCATTTTTTTTAGGTATTTGCTGTTCCCATTTACCCATCCCGAAACCATAATTAAATAAGTTGAAAATTTGAATAGTCACAATAATTTTTGAAAAAAAAATATGTTGTGGCCAGCTCAAGATCTCTTACCATTTCCGTATTAGGCTATACATATAAGAACATATTGGGTGGTAGTATGAACAAGTGATTAAGGGTGATTAGCTAGGAGATGACTATCAGTGTTTCAGCGCTGTCAATCGTTTATGGATTATTTTAGAGAAAAAAACATCAAATAGCAGTTATAGAAAAATTAATTGTACACAACTTTTATTTGAAGTATTTTTCTCTAAAATAATCCATAAACCATTGACAGCGCTAAAACACTGCTAGTCATCTCTTAGCTAATCACCCTTAATCACTTGTTCATACTACCACCCATTGTATTTAACATTTTTAGTACACATACAAAAATTCTAATTTCATTTATTATTACTATATTTTTACATATTTTAATTCATTCTAAAAATAAGTTTCCTCCTACTCTTCTAAATGTTCAAATTCATTGACGAGATTGGCTATATTTCTCATACGTATATGTAATATATGTATCTATAATTTTAAATATTTTATTAATAATAAAATAAGAAATATTAAGTGTACTTCCTAGAAAAAGCCTTCAGTAATATATCTGGATTTTTGACACTGACATTTTTTTGTCAATTACAAACATTTTAATTTTTCAACAGGTTTCCATGGAGTTATTTGGGCTGTGAGATTCTTTTTTCTTTTTTCTTTTTTTTTAGAAAAAAAAACCTCTCAACGGGATTAAATCCCAATTACTGAGTAGGTTCATATACACATTACAATGGATTATTTTATATATTTATAATTCTCTATCTCTAAATAAAAATAAATAATAATAATAAAAATGTTCAATGTGTCGGATGGAGAATTTAATGTTCTTTAATATTTGTAATAACATAAATTTTCAAAAAATAATATTTAGAACTTTTTTAAAAAACTACTACTTTGTCCAATTGTTACCAGCTCTTCCCATTACTGTCAGATTAAGAAATAAGTAGTTAAATTAGCCTTTAGTCTTATAGAATTTAAGAAACCGTCCCGCCAACATCCAGATACACACACATACACACATCCACCAGAATAGTAGATAACAGACCAACAAAACTGTTTGCAGGTATTTAATGTCAACTACTGATTACGTTACAACCTAGGTTATAACGTACTCGTAGATAAAATTCTGACTTTCTTCAATGTTTATGTAAAGAAAATTAATATCGTATGCAACTAGCCCATTTTCAAAAATTAATACATACATTAAATACACCAATCTAATTTTCAACGGTTCACCATCGCAGAAAAATGACAAGTCAAAACCACTAATTTTTAGAAAATCAATTTTATTTATAAGTTTCATAGAAAAAAATGAACTGCTCCCATTTGAGCTTAAATAAATATACTATTCTCAAATTTGGCATACAATGTCTACTAACAACTACTAACAACTAATTTCATACACTAGCAAATATGTCACTTGTACTTGTACTTCTGTTAGTTTTGTCGTGGGGTGCGATGTATTCTTTCTTTTTAAAATCAACAGCCATGTACATATTAGTAATCATTGATAAAACTCAAAATATATACAAATAATTAGGTGTAAATTTCTCGACTTCGGATTTAAATTTCTCGACTTCGGATTTAGATTAAGTATTAACAATTTCTAGAAATCTCGGTTGTTGAATTTAAAAGCAAATAAATGTATAGGTGCTAATTAAATTCTTTGTTAAAAAAATGGAAGATTATTAATAATTTCTCCACATAATTTTTAATATCAATGTTGACAAATGCAATAAATTATTATAAAAATTGTTCATTTATTTCTGTGTACAAATATACCACAAAAATAAGTAATAATTTCGTAAGTCTTAGGCCAGGTTTCTTAAAGCAAATTAATCTATGATTACATTTTACTTCCAAAGTAAATTTTAAAAAATTAACAAATGCAACTTGATTTTTTGACAGCAATGATTTCAGTATCGTAACGACATGGAAACTGATTCGAATTTGTTCATATAATTAAATTTACTTTGGAAGTAAATTTAACTGAACGTTTATAAAACCAGCACTTACAGATCTGTAAATCTGTAAAAAAAGTGATAAAAACGTATATATTTTTTTAATTAATATAAATTTATACGTAAGAGGGGCAGCTTTCTTTGCGATTTATAGATCTGTGTAAGACTTACAGATTTGTTCAGAATAGATACATAAGTTTGATGAAATCCAAAATGCGTAAGTATCAATTTTGAAAGTAGTTCTGAAATCTAGGAAATTCCTAACAAGGCTTAGGTATTATATCAGTTTAGGAAACAACAGTTTCATTTTGAAGTAGCAAACATTAGAAAATGCTTAGTGATTTAGGAATAGACAAACAGATACCTGACTAAGGCCCAATCTTACCATCTCTGGTTAAATTTTTAACTGCCATTATAAAACAATATTAAATCGGATTATTAACAGCAATTATAAATTTGTCATTTGACAGTTCATTTGGTTTCGGTTTTGTTTATTTAACTGGTAGTTAAGATTTTAACCAGAGATGGTAAGATTGGCCCTAAGTAATTCTTAAATCAAGTTCGGCAATTCTTAATCGTTAGAGCAAAATGAAATCTTGCTTAGATAATGTCTATAACATATTATATTATGTATTGGCTTTACTTAATGTTAGGAATTGTTGATGAAATCGGCTATTAAAGTACCTGGGTATAACTTTTCAGACATACTGAAATCCTAAATAGTATGGTGTTTAGGGTTTCTCCGATAAAAAATATATAAGAACTCATATTTTCATCTCTAGATTATTTTGTACCACCTCTGCTACATGTGTTATTGAACCTTTGCTATAAAACATTATCAGGGTCCCCCAGCCCACAAAAAACCATTCATATCCATCAGTATCCTAGACCTACCGAAAACTTTGGTCCATTGAGCCGAAGGCCTCCAATCCGGATAGTGCTTGGGAAACCTATCTCTCGCCCAAAAGGTGTGCAGCACCACTTTGTACACCGTGAGCTTGTCGGGCTGACAGGGCTCGCCGCTGGGGTAGGGCGCCGGGCTAGCAGGGCCCACCGCCAGCAGCGTGGCCAGCAGCAGCAGCGCAGGAGACATGACACGAACGCGGCACGACAGCACAGAACAAGCACGGGCACGTCCACTCACTACGGCTTCCACGGACCGACTTGCCGTTGCCGCACTCACGGAGGTTGAGTACCGGAGGTGCAGATGCCCGCGCATGCGAGTTGAAAGTGAGGGATAAGAGGGATTTGAATTGGGAGCTTAATAGAATTGGAACCTATAACATAAACATTGTTTACTTGGTGGTTTTTCATAAGGAACTAATTACAGTCTTATTTACGAAGTATGTCGATAAAATAACGAGATTTATCTTAGAATATATTTGCAAAATTGCGCAAAACAAATATTGCCACCCTCAATGTACTCTCCTCACCGAACCCTACCCCTCTTCAAGCGATTATTCCATTGTTGGAAGTAGCACTCGAAATACCGATAGATCCAAAAGACCACCCGCTCACCCATATTTCAGCGAATACGGGTCGGAATCGATTCGTTATCCATAAGACCCATAAGAACCGTGTTACCAGTAACACCCCAAAACGTATTTAACTCCTTTCAACTTCACCATTGTTGATTTATTTGATAGTAGTAAAAAAATCTCGATTTGTAAGAGAGACGCCATGAATAATTTAAATGTGTATTTAAATTCAACAATGTAGAGAGTCTACGCTATAACGTCAAGTTTTAGGGGTCACACGGTTCTTACGGTAATACGAGCCCTGCGTCAAAAGAATTCGCCCACATCTATTTATTATAATCAGGGCATCGAACCCGAACCTGAACCGAACCAAAACCGGAACCAAACCGTAACATTTTAGGGAACCCAAACCGAGAACCGAACCTCAGATATATTTTTAATTGAACCTGAGTCGAAACCGAACCGAGTATTAAAATTCAGGTTCGGGGTTCAACTTCGGTTCAGGTTAATTTTTAGTTCGAAAAGTACATACAGCCGATAATCGACGTCTTAGGCGTCTGCGTTGCTGTCTGGGCTGACTTTTCGTGAAAATTGTGTTCGTTTCTTGTTGCGTTTTGCGTAAATTCCGGCTCTCATTTTACATTATTTCGAACCTGAACCGCGAACAAAACCGCAAATTTTATTAATGCTTGATCCAGAACCGCACCCGGACACATCTTTCAAAAAACAAATTAACCTGAACCTAAACCGAACCAAGTTTTTGACGGGTTCGATGCCCTGATTATCATTATTCATATAAAAGCAAATTGTTTACACTTATTCAATTATTATTCATAAACTTACTTTTATGTTATTAGAGTTAATTAATAGCTTACATAAAATGCGCTATCATAATTAATAAATGTGTAGCTACCTTGTAAAGAGAAGGGATATAGGCGAATTCGTTTGACGCAGGGCTCGTACGGTGCTTATGTATCTTATGGGTGAAGAATCCACTCTGATCCATATTCCTTTTGGTCCGGGTGGCTGGGTTTTTCCCTTTTCACTAAAAACCAAATTCTAAATCGTAGCTCTAGTTGGAAGCAATGCTGCAGGTTTTTTATTAGCCCATCCAGTTTTTCTATAACTGCATCCCGGACACGAATTTGGTTCCTTTTAACGTAGATTTAAATTTTGAGAAGTAAGTACGATTGATGTACCAACCCGGTGATTTTGTGTTTCGTCAAAAATATTTTGACAGACGGGGTGTTGTACAGGTTCTTTGTCGTCAGGGAAAATCCATGAGTCGCTTTTATTGCATTTCAGACCTCTTTCTTCTCACCCGTGCACGAAGGGTTATTAAAACCTCCTTGTAGTACATCTGGTTAACGAACTGTTGAAAACTTAAGTACCTACTAGATAGCACTCATCACCATAAACTTTATTCTCCAAATCTTATGTTTCTGTAGCGGATTTTGAAAGTTCCAGACACTTCAAATTAAGGGTAACACGATTGCGACGGTATATAAGAAAGTGATTCACTTCAATCAAAAGCTACTGCTGAACGGTTTGACTAAATAATGGGATGGGACTTAAGTCCGCGTTCATCAATTTATCTTTAAATTTATGTAAATAATTGATGAACGAGGTTACTTTGTTTAATCTTAGTTACCCAATTAGGTATCCACTTACCTATGACTCCTCTCCCAATACATATAATCCGAGTTCTCCACCTTATTCCTCAGAGCTGTTTTGACTTCTGGCATGGTTTACATACTGAGTAATCTTAACATCTCTATCTTATTATTTTGTAGTTTCTACTGATGATGAGAACATAGTTTTTATTATATACTTATCAACAAACTTGATTGGTTAATTTTTTTAACCAGTTGTTAAAATTTACAACAGAGTAACAGAATAAGTCCAATAATTTAACCTTAACATTCCATTTTAGTTTTTAATTAGTGTATATGAATGTCTAACTATAACCTTACGTAGATTCACATCTAGGTAAAAAGTTTGTTATGAGATTGGAAAACTGATACCTGCAGCAGTAATTAGATTAATGAAAACTCTAAAATTGCTTCCAAAAATCTAAGATAAAGCCATAGTACAATTTTGATGACTACTCAGGAACAACAATCCCTAGTCTCGGTCTTCAAAGAGTTACCTTCAACCCTTAATAAACATGGGGTCTCCTGGCCGTATGCCTAAGTGTCTGATAGCAAATCTGGTGACCTGGGCTCGATCGAAAATTATTGGCACAAAAATGGCCTCCTCTGTGATACTCTCTCCACGTCAGCAATGAGTATCCGTGAGGAGACACCCTACAAACGCCCGCACGGTACGAATATGTCATCATCATTACAGAAATTTGAGTACGAAGCAGATTGGTACACCCAGCAATGGATAATATGCCATGATGATAAATAACTTGATAAGCAAATAAGTATTGCACGGATTTTTACCTTCCGCTACCCTTGGTAAGGGAGGTTAGGGATCGGGCTAAAAATCGCATGTCGAGATTTTGATAAATGACTACGTATTAAGGTCACTAAAATCCGATTTTAATATTTTCACCATAATATCTAAGTGTGTAAGTGTATGTGTGTGGCTGTGTGTATGTGTGTGTGTGTGTGTGTGTGCATGGATTTTACCAACTCTCTAACTCAAATATTATCATTCAGAAATTCTGAAACCATATATTTTTACCTTATTCTAATATGGAAAGAAGCCTTTAGATTTTGGTGTTAATCAGGTAACCCGAAATGGCACTTTACTTGAAGCTTGAAATAGTTTTTCTTCGAAAAATACCTTTAGATGTAATTTTTCTAATTTATGTTATTATAAAAATTAAAGATTATTAAATTTTCTTCAGGTATGCATTCATACTTTTTCTGTATATTTTATAAATAAATATATAAAATAATATATTTTATAAATCCCGGAACCTATATTTTAAAGATAAACACAATTACTTACATAGTTCAGATGTTCAAATGTCACTGTCTAAGAACCTATCATTTCAAATTATTAAAATATATCATCACGCCATATTACCTATTTCTGAGTGTACCATAATCTGCTTTATCGCAGATATCGGTAATGATGGTGACCACAGGGGTCACTTTTGTGTCATTCGAAATATTTGGCGTCGGTCGGAATCGAACCCGGTTTCCCAGGTTTGCGACTAAACACTCTGGCACACGGCCACGGACCCCATTTCAAATTATTAATGGTAACGTTTCAAAAAGAAAATAGCAAACAAAATAATAGTTATATTATACGAATGCAGAGATACATAATATGGTTTCCAGCATCAATAAATAAATAAAAATCTGTTGTGGCCAGCACAAAACCTTCCGTCAATTCGATGTATTTTGTACAAGTCCCATACCAAAAGTTCCTTGAAAAAGATTCTATATATCCTGTAAAATTGTAACATGAACACAATATCATTTACAAATTCGACACCAAAAGTTTCTTTTATTAGGGGTCGCTGTTTCTTACTCTTCTCTTCTACTCATTCCTGTCCAACGCATCTTCTTGACCGTTCTTCCTCTCTCAAATCTTCTACTATACAATTCTTCCATCTCCTCTTTGACCTTTCTCGTACTCCCGGCATTATAAGTTCCTATCTTGAGGCGAGGTTGCAACCGCGTCACTTGCCAGGGACACTCTGTCACTTATATTATTTTCTGATCCTATACTTTCCACTTTGGTTTTGCACTTGACACTGACATCTGTCAATTAGAATTTTTGAATATATCTGCTGTTTTCATAATTTTAGCAAAGCTGACTGATTTTTGAAAGTTCATCTCTCTTAATATCTCTATAACTCTGTATCTGTTGAATATGAAGGAAAATGTATAATCAAACCGTATAGAGAATAAGATATTCTTTCATTGATAATCACAAAAAATGTCGAAAAATAATATTTAACTGCGTTTTTTCAAGAAAAACTGTTAAAAACATCAAATAAGGGTACTTTCGGTTGACCATTTATAACCAAAATCTAATCAGCTCTTCATATGGTTGTAAGGAAGAGGAATACGAAAGAACCATAATTTTTCGAATTGCAGTTTTGGAGATATCGTCGGAGAAAAATTTGTCACACACACACGGACCCACACGCAAACACACACACATATATACCTAAATCATTCAAGCAGCTAATGCACGTCATTAATAAAAATTGAATAAAAGAAACTAGATGTGTGACGTCATGTACTGCTACGTTTGCAGAGGTTTTAGAATCTTTATGAAAGGAGTTATACAGATTGCAATCTGTATTATCGACATGCTAATGAACTGTCACGTCTACAAAATAAATATTATTTTAGTCACTGTCCACTTCTATTTAAATTATTTTATAATACTAACCTTATTTAACCTTATGTATGCCATATAAAGGCAATAAATACCGAATTTCAAAGAAATATACCGAATTCTTCTGATTTATTAGAAGTGCTACCTTTGGGAGATTCACAGATTTTGTGTTTGCTTTAACGGTCAAGTTGCGTCGTTGCGTTGCGTTTACCATTACTTTATTATAAATAGGCCTTTACAACGCACAAAAATATTTCAAACACGATACAAATATTTTTCAAATTGTCAAATAATAACTTTGACAGTATAAACATGCAAATTATCAATGTTGCCAACTATAGCAACAATTAAACGAATAATATGACGTTGATGTACATTATTTATATATTATTCATGTCATATACGACAAGTAATGAACTCTACTATTCATCTTAATAATAATTATATAAGGCTATACATTTTTTGACTTTTAAAAATGATTGAAATTTTATTTCATTTTTCACTATTACTGATTTTAATGCATTAAGGTTTTTACACTAAGTGATGACGTGCATTGGCTGCTTGAATGATTTTGGTATACACATACAGACATCATCGTAAAACCAGTAAAACCGTTTTGTAGGGACCCTAAAACGTGCTTATTCACTTAAAACTCACCATCGAATTATTTGACCAAACACAATACCTTCCTTACCTAAAGGTGACGGAAGGTAATAACACGCGGTTTAGTTTCACAAGAAAAGTATATTTTGCTAGATACGACATCATCAGAAGTTCTAGCAGGTGATATAATGCTCACAGACAGATTTTTTTGTTAACAAACCCTTACTTGAACAAATAAGTTCTAATCATTCCTTCCACACGAATTCAAGTTTGCTACGCTAAAAGCAACCACTTATTAGCCACAATTCCCAAACTTTCCATCAACCTATCTCTATTCCATCTTCTATCTACTGCATCTCTCATCGCTATGCAGCTCACATCCTGGGAGCAAAAAGCCTGCTGCTTGCCGCCAGCTACACCGGGCATCATCGGCATCAGTATCAACATCAGCAGGCGATTGTAGCTGCATAGCGCGTGGCAGGGACAAGTGGAAGAGTCCGCAAGTGCCGCTACTGCTGCTGCAGAGCAGTGGTGGATAACGGGATATGAACTAACGACTAACGGTCAGCCGGACACGATAAGGAGGGAGGTGAAGGAGTGAGGGTTTTAGGAGTGAAGGATTTGTTAAGGGGGTTTCGTCCGGAGAAGATTTTCCAAAGATGAATGATAATAAAAACAGCTGTCACAGGTGGTTGACATATTTAGTAATTTAAATCTTATACCTATGGTAGAAATGAAATGGCAGAAGACTTACCTCATCAAAAAATATCCCTAAAGTAATGACGTCATATACTACTACGTTTACATAGGAAACTAATTTAGCAGTCATGTGACTTTGTTGGACTTTCTTGACAAGCAGATAAGAGGGCCTGTTTCAGAATGACAGTTAATAATTATAGACAGATGTCAAATGTCATCATTTTTCATTACAATTTTCATAATTTTCCAATTCCATGTGTTTTATTTAACTCGCTAAGTAAAGTCCACATTCCTGGTGACAAAGAAAACAGAAAACGTTGAAATTTTGAATTAAAATTTATAACTTTTTTTTCTAATTTCTGGTACCTTGTATGAAGATTCTAAATGTCGAACTTAATTCGCCTACTCAAGGTGTCGAGAAGAGGGATAATTCATGTTCACAATTTTCTTGATTTTAACATTTATTTGGACGTTTCGGAGGTTCAAAAACCTCCATCTTCAGCATTTTACATTATTGTCTAAGTTTTTACATTTGATGTTTTTTGGTAAAATGTGTTCTCTTACAAAACCCCGTAAATTTGATAAGAGGGTTGAGGCTTGAATAAAACTTTCATTATTTAAAAAAGAAAGTTTTATTCAAGCCTTAATCCCTCAAAAAACCAGGATGGAGGTGAAGATCAACCCTCTTATCAAATTTACGGGGTTTTGTAAGAGAACATATCTTAGACAACGTATAGATGGCATTGCGTGCGAGAAACTTTTAATTTGAATTTGACATTAGTTCATTTTTCTCTCTCTCTGGGCTCTCAAATATATTAATTACTTCACAAATAAACACATAGGTAGTTTACAAGTAATTTAAAATATCGATACCAAAAAAGACAAGCTAAAATACTAACCTCCAAAGTATTGTTGAAACGTCAAACAGGAGATCTACATTACCCGTACAAACAAACGCTATGGCTTTACGACCATTCATTGGTGCGGCGTAATTCTACGTCATACATGGCGGGAATTCAAATAATCAAATTTCATTATTTTTTTTTCTGGCTAATTAATAAAAATTTTGTCAAAAAAAAAAATATGGTTAGCAAGTTTTTACCTACTCTTCAAAAATATTAAATAAAAAAAGGTACGCAAGTAGCTCATTGTGAACATGAATTATCCCTCTTCTCGACACCTTGAGTAGGCGAATTAAGTTCGACATTTACTAAAATTTATGACATTTGTAGGTTATGTACTTACATGATTACTAGCTGTCATTCTGACACGGGCTCCCATATTTGCTTGTCAAGATTTGCTTATTTGCAGGGCATCTGTTACTCTCTAAAAATACATAATTTAATTAAAGATTGATAACAAAAGAAATATTTGAAAAATTACCTTTTGAACGGCTTTCAGCGGAATTAATGGCCCACCGTTGGACGATTCCCGTTCGGAAAAGTTCTCGACATTCATAGTTAGTTTCTTAAATTGCTTTCTTAATTCTTTACGCATTATGGATGTATTATAGTATATTACTTATTAAAAGAAACAAGTAATACTGTAGCACAAGTCACAAATACTTAACGCAGAGAAAACTGACAACCAATTGATAATAGTGACAGGATGGATATTCGATTGATATAAAATTTAATGTAAACATTGTCATGCCAACGTATGAAATAAAAATCAACTACAATTATTTCAAATAATTTTATATTCCGTAAAAGGAATAGATATTGATTTAGAAATACTTGTAAATTTCATTTATATATACGTTTCTTAATACTACTATTTTTTCTCTTCTGTATTTGAAAATAAATAATTTCTACAAGTTATATTAAATTAAAGATACGAAAATTATTGCAAGACCTACTCGACTTAACAACAGATTAATTAGAGAAGCCATTGAGATTTATAAAACAAGATATATCAATCTCAATCATTGTGACGAATTAGAACTTAGTCGCGCATGGCTTCCAATATTAAATATGTTGTAATTTGTAATATGTATACAATTTTTTCTAGACTTTTTCTACTATCTATTAATAAAGAGTACGGCTGCAGTATTTCGCTACCAATAAAGCGTCTCTGAGTTATACAAATCACTTCTCTGCCAGATTTTGGGACGGTTTTTCCTCTGGCAAAAGGAGAATTTTTCCTGAGAAGATGCATGTTCACCGTCCAAGTTATTGCCGGACATGCATATATTGTCTAGAAAATTGTATACATAAAAAAGGTAACATTTACGAACTTTTCTTGTTACCTTGGTTACTTGTTGTTGAAAAGAAAAAAAACTTCGTTAAATGTATTCTTTTATCATGGTTAACAAATTTTCTTATGATTTAATTTTTTGGAGATAATCGAAAAAAACCGCATATCTATTTCCGTCATCGTTTAAAATAAACCTCCTGATACGACTCAAACTTAACCACAGAATTTCATCCGTAAAACATTAAAAATCTTCATAAAACTCTGTTCAAACAAACAAACACACACATATTAAAATTGTACTGGCTGAGTTTTGTGTTATAAATACCACCGAAAAGCCAACTGATTGTGAATCAACTCTAACAACCTCATCAAAAACTAGACATAAACAAAAATACTATTCCGTTTGTGATTTACAGAGAACGGAAGTAATAGCAATCAACCGGAGCGATCAGCATTAAAAACTCACTAAAATAAATTCAAAACACAGTAAAAATCTAATTCCGCGAGCTGGAGAACAACGAAACAGTTAAACAGAAGAATAAACCCGCTAAATCTAAATTACTATATAAAATACTGTAGCTCTCCCGGGAGAGTTAGGGTAGCGTATGTTTAGGGTTGATATACGCACAGTGTACAGGGTAGCTATTATGATATTGACAATCCATCAAGGATATGGCTACCTTTATTGTGGACAAGAATTCGTAATCTGCTGGTTTGGTCTAAAACACGATATACAAGGGAAACACTACATTTATTATAGAGACAAATAAGGTTTGTAATCAATCGAGTTCGTTATTTGCATATCGGCCGTGTGGCGTTCAAGATTTTTCGTAATAACATAAAATTCAAACATTTAGGAATAATAAAGTTCTTCTATATCTGTCATACTGAACAACTTTTTTAGTTCATTTATAAATTCTCCTTGACAACAGTCTATCAATATGCTGTTATTTTTCTAGGAACACCCGATCCTTAATTGCAGGCGACTGTTATAAAAAAGAACGGCCTAGGCCATTATTTCTATCTCTTTTTGTTTTTAGTCTTGTTATGTCGTAATAACAGTAAGGTATTACGAAAATAAATTAGTTATTAGTTAATTTTTAACAACTGGTTAAAAAATTTCATCAATCAAGTATGTTGATATAAAAAATAATTGGATTTTTATGCCGTTTTACAATCTCTGCTGCCAGTGAAATAAACAAAATTGAAACGATATGAACTGTCAAATGGCAAATCGATTATTGCGGTAATTAATCCGATTCAATATTGTTTGTTTAACTTACAGTTAAAATTCTAACTGAAGATTGTAAAACTAGCTTTTGGTTGTTAAAACAATATCTATTGGATAAAAATTTTAATCAGTCGTTAAAAATTAACCCCTGAGTTAAAAAATAGGCCTGAATACAATCAGGTAGAACGTGGAAATCAAAATTATACTCTCATTTTAAATACACTGCTCGCCATAAGAAATGCAACACCTTGAAGGAATTGAGATAGGCCATTGCTTATAGTTACAAATAGCAACTACTGTTGCCTTTAAAATTAAGACTACAAGACTTAAGGTATGTTTAACTGCGGATTCCTCAATCTGATATTACTGGGAAGAGCTAATTAGATTTTGATAACAATTGGACAACCGGAAGTACTAGTTTCTTAAAAAAAAATTAAATCTTATTTTTAGAAAATTTATGTTAGATATTACAATTTTTTTCTCGCGATCGCCCAGAAAATGAGCTCTTTCTGACCACTATTTAGACCGGAAAGTCCTTCTTTGCTGAGCTAGCTCGGAAAGTTGTCTATAAGGGATCGGAAAGTACTTTACCGATCCCGGGACCGGTAAAAATAAATGTTTCCATGGACTTCAGTTGTTTATTTATTTCTTATTTGCTCGCAGTAAAAAATAAAATAATACTTTTTTATTCTTTTTTCAGTATCGCAAAAAAAATATTGTACCCAACATGACCTGAAAGTGTCTATACTGGGCTCACAAGCTTCCAAATGCTTGCTCACCCAGTAAAGTATAACTTTCAGGTCTTGTTACGTAAATTACTATTATTAAAGATTATAAATATCCGATACTTTCAAATTTTTTATTATATTTCTATAGAATTAGAGATAGAGAAATATAAATATATAAAATAATATATTGTAATGAATCTCACAGCTCATGGAAAACAAATGGAAAAAATAAAATGTTTGTAATTGACAGGCAAATGTCAGTGTCAAAAAAAAAAACAGAGATATTACCAAAGTCACTGGGCGCGTTCAGCACCCCAGCAGCGCTGGCAGCGATGAGCACTGCTGCGTGCCGATGATTGCCGAATGCAATTGCTGGACCAATTACATTCGTCCATTCATTGTGTTCGTCAAACTTCGGAGGACAGCGATGCCAGCGATGAGAGGTACTGAACGCGACCTTTTTCTGGTACATTTTATATTTCTTCTTTTATTATTAATTAAATATTTATAATTATACCCTTCAGAAATACCGCCTATCTCATCAATGAATTGGAAGAATCTAGAACATTCGAAGAATAAAAGGAAACTTATTCTTAGAATGAATTAAAAAACATAAAAATATATAAAGAAAATATGTTTTTACCTTCCGTCACCTTTAGGTAAGGAAGGTATTGTCTTTGGTCAAAAAATTCGGCGATGAGTTTTTAATGAATAAGCACGTTTTAGGGTCCCTACAATACGAATTTACTATTTTTAAGATGATGTCTGTATGTATGTATGTGTGTGTGTGTGTGTGTGTCCGTGTGTGTGTGTATGTGTGTCCGTGTGTGACAAATTTTTCTCCGACGATAACTTCAATATTACAATTCTAAAAATTATAATTCTTTCGTATTCCTCTTCTGTACATCCCTATGAAGAGTTGATTAGATTTTGGTTATAATTGATCCACCGGAAGTGCCTTTATTTGAAGTTTTTAACAGTTTTTCTTAAAAAAACGAAGTTAAATATTATTTTTTGACATTTTGTTATTATATTTATTAAAGAAAATACTCTTCTCTATATGGCTTGATTATACATTTTCCTTCATATTCAATAGATGTAGAGTTAAAGCATTATAAAGAAATTAATTTTCAAAAATTAGTCTGCTTTGCTATTTATCATGGAAACAGCTGCTCATTCAAAAAATTCTAATTGACAGATGTCTGTTGCAAGTGCAAAACCAAATATGGAAAGTATGGGATCAAAAATTGGTATGTCATAGTGTTCCTCGCAAGTGACATGCAGTGAAAGGCTAGAGAGAAGATGGAAGGACTGTATCGCAGAAGACTTGAAAAAGGAAGGACTGTGTAAAGAAGATGCGTTGGACAGGAATGAGTGGAAGAGAAGAGGAAACAGCGACCCCGAATAAAATAGGGGAAAGCTGAAGCAGAAAGAAATGTGTCAAGTGCATTTTACGTAGTGTTTGTTTATGTCATAATTTTATTGGATTTATAGAATCTTTTCAAATGAACTTTTCGTATTCAATTTGTAAAAAATAGTATGTGTTCGTGTTCGATTTTACATGATATTATATAGAAACTGTTCCACAGTCCTTTTGGTATGGGATTTGTACAAAATACATCGAATTGACGGAAGGTCTTGTGCTGGCCACAACAGATTTTTTTTGTGTGTACCAGAAATGTTACATACGTACAATACTTACAAAGCCTAAAATGGAAATGGGGAGAGGTCTTGTGCTGGCCACAAGAAATTTTTCTTTATGAAAAAAATTATTAACAGATTTGAGTTTGTAATGAATTTGACAAAATCATCTTCTTGTATGTAGTGTCCTAGAAATGAGGCGATCGGAAAAGTTCCAAACACGGTTATCTAATAAGGGAAATCAGTAAAACTTTCACCAAATATGTTTTGACCCAAAAATCGGGTAAAATACTTGGGAGTCGAAACAGCAGATGTCGAATTAATCTTTCATCGCTAACTTGGATGCTTGCTGGCGTCGGCCTATAAATATCGCGATAATTTTCGCTATATCATTACAACGAGTGTATGGTGATATATAGCAATAAAACTTGGAATATTTCCATATAATGACGGTTATTTTCGGCTGTAATTTATTCCGAACATGTGGCACACATTGTGAAGTATTCAATTATAATAAATTTTATTGATAGTTGTGAAAATTTACTAAATTTATATCATTATTAATGTCACATTATTATAAATCTCTATCAACAATAAGTATTTTATTGAACGTGGATTCTATTTCATATTGCGTATTAAATTCTGTTAATATGTTGGAATATATCTGATTAAATATTCGGGTCAATTTAGTAAATATAATACAGGTTATTAAATACTTGGATTTTTGCAGTGAATATAAACGGTACTAGTGCTCTGTATTATCTGCTATGAATATAATTACCCAAATTTTGCAAGACATACAAAATAATAAAATAATAATATATCATCACGGCATATTACCCATTTCTGGGTGTGCCAGTATCTACAATACATGTAGACATCGGTAATGATGACGATATATTTTACCGTGTGGGCGCTTACCAGGCGTCACCTCACGGGCACTCATAGCTGGTGTGGAGAGTGCACCACAGGGGTCACTTTTGTGCCATTTAAAATTGGAAATATTTGGCGCCTGTCGGGATCGAACCCGGTTCCCCGGGTTCGCGACCAGACACTCAGGCACGCGGCCACGGGACATACGAGTAGGTAATATATTATTTTCTTCAAACGTCATAAAAATGGCATCTTTTGTGACTTGATTCACAAGGTAGAAATGAAATAAATAAATATCCATAGCAACTATATAAAATGAGCGAATAAGAAGTAACTTGTAAAATAGAAACTTGTCATGTCGCCCCAGTAGTGGTAGCACCCACTTTAGAATTCTATCAAAAGAGGCATTTGTTTTCGCTTTTCGCCACGAAGCGAAAATTTGGTAGCATGCGTGTATCAAAATATTCGCCTGCAAGCGTTCGACTGTCATAATATTTTTTTATTTTAATAGTATAAAATGCAGTAATTTCGAATCAAAAAATGAATATAGAATTCTAAAGTGTATGCTACCAAGATTCGTAAAAGTAAAATCGTATTCGCCTGATTTCTATGATAGAATTCTAAAGTGCGTGCTACCACTACAGGTTGCACTATAAATACACTAGATAACCTAAGAATAAAGATACTAAAAACCTCCAACAGCTGTCAAATTTAAATTGATAAATAACATATTGTAAAATAGCAGATTCACATATTGGTAATGACGGTAAGAATATTACAGTGATAAGACAATATTGTTTTTCAGCAATTCCTCGACATGTCATATCCTTCAGCCATATTGTTTTATTTCCATGCGATTGAACAACTCAAGGGCCGTACATGGCAATATTTCACATTCTGATATAATTGCACATAAGGAGAATATAAAAATTACATAGTTTTTATTTAAACGTCAAAACGTGAAAATTTTCACTTAAATGTTTATAACAAAAGTGAACAAATATGAATGAACAGAGCACTGAAATATATACTAACTGGAATGCGCGTACGAACCGTGACTGTCAAGCATATTGAAAGCCTGCTGCTGGAGTAGTCGGCAATCATCGAGACAGTTCGTGAGTAGACGGAAATTATTTCGTGTGGCGCATGTTTAAATAAATGAAGCATAATATGAAAACAAAGCGATCAGCTATGATACGAGTTATTCGGCTAGGTTCGGTTCGGCACGAACGTGCGCGAACAGGACTAGCCATTATTGTTCAATGAGGCTTCAGTGCAGCGTACGCTGATAGGTAGAGTATGTGTCATTGGGTGCCTCGCATGCAATTGTCCGACTCGCTAGCTCTCGTCGTGCAAACTTACATGTTCGCCACACAAATTATCACTTTTACTCCTAGTGACACAATATGCTATTATATATGATTCTAATATAAAATAAAATAGAATTTGCGACAATCTACATTTTAATGAATAAACTTGCATTATTTCAAACATAACCGAATGAAAGTTTAGGTAATAAAATATTCCCTTTCGATGAAAAGTAAAGAGTGTACATTAATTAAAATAAACGTGCATTTATTTATTCTAATTCAGAACGTAGAAATATTATAATTAGTTTAATTTCATTGAAGTTGTGGAGCTTCTCTTTGATATTTCATAATGCGAAGATTACCATCGCTTCAGAGCCGAAGCTCATTCCTTTTTTCGTTTTAATTAGCGCTACAAACGGCATTTACAACCAAATCTGTCCGACAGACGGATTTTAAAGTCGTCCTGAATCAATTTACGCACTGTTTAATACTGAAACAAATCTGAACAATACGGATTTTAAAGCTCAGTCCTGAACAAGAAAGATGGACTATGGGAAATAAGGTAGCATAAGTCTATGTCCAACATATGCACTCCGTTCAAATCAAGATGAAATACAATTAATTTACTTGCGCATACCTAACATAATATATAGCAGTCGCCCAAATAAGCTTTTTATATTTTGCGTTCATAATGAAATCATTTCGATACGCAATGGGGTATGTGACTAAATTTTGATTTTTACATATATGATACTAGACCAAAAAATGAAATACCCATATTTTTTTAAATTGATTATTTATTTGTAGTTTACGAGAAAATAATTATTAAAACTTTGGAGAAGGGATCTGTGACGTCAGTAGGGTAGAATGATAGAAGAAGACAGTTAGAGTGAGATAGATATATTGTGGCAGGCGAAAGTGACAGCAGCTGTCACGTTCGCCATCCCATAACCTATCACATCACAACATAGCTATCTCAGTCTAACTGTCTTCTTCTACCATTCTACATTACTGACGTCACAGATCCCTTCTCTAAAACATTAAATTGCTAATAACAATATTATTACAAAACTAATGTTTAGTTTTTATTATTATAATGAGAAGCTATAGAGGTTTGTTTTTATATATTATGACATATATTGAAATTCGATTATGGTCACATACCCCATTGCGAATCGTAATGGCCTTCATTTCGTTACGCAATTTTTTGTTTTAGAAGGTTGGTACTAGTAGACGTAATTTCAAGAAATAAATGTCACTGTAATCATTCTTCGTTTTTCACCTTCCGTCATCTTTAGGTAAGGAAGGTATTGTCTACAATAACACGAAAAATCTAGTAATCATTATTAAAATCACAGTTGAAAAATTAAAGGTTTTTTCCAGAAATTTGAAATTGTTTCGTTATTTTTATCTATTGAAAAATAAAATCTGAATTATTTATACTTCATTATAGAAATATTTAAAATAAAACATTCATGTACTGATGTTCACATAAATAATATGAGAATTAATATTTGTTTTATAAGTGAATATCAATATTATGTTGATTTATCCAATTTGATTGTATATTGATTATATACATACAGAAAAAAATATATTTTTCTCGAAACAAAAATAATTTGAATAATAAATATATATAAAAATTGGAATTTCGAAAATTTTGACGAAAATGAGCGTTTATTCATTACTTTTCATTCTAAGATGGCATATGGTTTTTTTTTTCCTTTTGGGGAAATAATCTTGCAAACTACACGGTCTTTAAACTTAAAAAAAGGCATTGAGGATAATGTTCAATTTAAATATTAATGAACACGGTAGAGAAACCATTATTCAACAACAAATATTAACTTTCCCTTGCTGTATTTTTGGAACACGAAAGATGAACTATGGAAAATATATTAGCACAAATCACTGCCTAATATATGCTGTCCCTTTAAATCCACACTCGGATCATAAGCGTACACAAATGAGTTAGAAGCACAAAGGTACTGTAATAATTATTATTTGACGGCGTCTATGGAATATCACGATATGAGAATATTTTTCCCTTACCCCGCAGGTCAAGATTAGTGTCCCGCACAATACTTAAAAAAAAATGATACTATCTACGATTATAAAGAAATTAACAATGTACATACTTACAATACAAATAACAACTAATTTTTACCACATGGGGTACCGTGGCCGCGTGCCAGAGTGTCTGGTCGCGAACCTGGGGAACCGGGTTCGATCCCGACCGACGTCAAATATTTCGAATTTTAAATGGCACAAAAGTGACCCTTGTGGTGCACTCTCCTCGCCAGCAATGAGTGCCCGTGAGGTGACGCCTGGTAAGCGCTCGCACGGTACAAATGTGTCATTATCATTACCGATATCTGCGATAAAGCAGATTGTGGCACACTCAGAAATGGGTAAATGCCGTGATGATATATTTATTTATTTACTTTTACTACTTAAAATTAGATTAAAGAAATCAGAATTATCTTCCAATTTTATCAAAACACAATTATTTAATAAATTACCCGAGAATATAAAAACATTAAGGGTCGGTTTTTCAATCCATGGTTAAAATTTTAACTTCTAGTTAAGTAAACAATTAGTGATTCTGGCGAGACGAGATATTTCTCGATTCTCGTCTCGTCTCGTACTCGAGATTTCTCGTCTCTTCGAGACGAGACAGAAATGTAAAAAATATTTTACGAGACGAGATATATTTGCCGAGATCTCGATTCTCGAAAACTGTTTCGAGATTTCTCGGTTGTTATTTTTTTCATGAGTTATATTTGCAAATGTGTGAAATTTAACATATTTTTAGTGATATCTGTCTTTATTTACCTATGGCATTTTTGAATAAAAAGATAATAAAGTTTTTGACATTTTATCAATCAGAATTTGTTAAGCGTGCATTACACGATGAAATTTTTCTTTTCAAGTGACTTGAAAAGTTTTTTCTCTCCCACAATGACATGAGTGCAAGAGAGACAAATGAATAGACTTTTAACGAAAATCTTTTAAAGAAAAACTGGAACATGCGCTACTTTTTCTTAAAAGTCTCTAGAAATTTTAACTGTCAAGTAACTGTCAAATGTCATTCGTGTTTATATTTTTGATGTATACAAATAGTGTTATAAGTGATCGATATTAAACTGAAAAATGGCAAAATTGAATAGAGAAGTAATTGAGATCTTAATGTAAGTATAACTTAAATTTTGACACTTGGATATTTTAATTCACGCAAAACATGATCGTGTAAATATACTTGTAAGGTCACTTATAAAGACACTTTTTAAGTCATAAATAAAAACTTCATCGTGTAATTCAGGTTTTAGCTAAGATTTTTAGTGTTATTTTCTTTTTAATGTTTTATAACAGATTAGAAAATGCTAGATAAATATTAAATTAATAAAATGGTACCATAATAAAATTTGCATAAGTTTTAGGTTATATCAAATTTTGACAGATAAAACGGCAAATATTTATCTTTTTGTTCAAATTACTATTAATACAAAATTGTATAAATTTAATTATTAGTTTATAAGACTTTATGGGACTAAAATATACATATTAAATTTCCGCCGAGAAATCTCGGCGAGAATTTCGGTCGAGACGAGACTCTATTAAACGAGACGAGAAAAATTTCGAGACGAGGCATAATTTTATGAATTTGAAACGAAACGAGACAATGAATTTCTCGTCTCGTCTCGTCTCGACCGAATCACTATAAACAATATTGCATCGTTTTGTTGACAGCAATGATAAATCTGTCATTTGACAGTTAATTTCTCTTTCAATTTTGTTTATTTAACTCTTAGTTAAAATTTTAACCAGATATTGAAAAGCCGGCCCTAAATGTTAAACAATTTAAATTAACTGTTAAAAGATTGTTGTTAAATAACCTTTTTACAGAATAAACGAATATATGATTTTTTGTATGTAGGTATTTTTCTGTACTTTTCGACCTGGCTAAAACTGTAATGTGTAATGCTTAAATAAATTATTATTATTATTATTATTATTATTATTATTATTATTATTACGCAATTATTTTAAGCCACTGATTTGTGGGACCCTGCTCTAAATATCATTATTGAAAGAGTACTATATTTTTTAATTCGCTTAATTATAAATTATGTTTTCTTTCTCCGAAAAAAACATTCTTAAATATTTGTTTACGAATTTTAATAAGCACACCAACCAATTTAACTCAATTTTTAATCAAGCAAAATAAATTTATTTGACATTTATTCTTCCTAAATGGTCTAGAATCTAGATCTATTGCTAGTTGCAAATAATTAACCCTACGCATGTCGCAATTTGCAAAAGAAATTCTGCGTAGAATTCACTATTCATTGCGTCATTTTTAATTCACTGAGCGGGACCGAGATTTTTTTCCCAAGCAAATGAATATAAGAATACTATGCATGTCTAATTTCTTTGACTGACAGTTGCAAATGCTCAAGAGATATGCCTTTATTCATTGCTTCAAAGACGAACTCGTAGAGGTTGTATTGGTATGCATTAATAAATTAATAGTAAACAATAAATATGCAGATACACTGCATATAAATAAAGGAATTAGAATGGACTTATTGTTTGCTAAAGAAGTCAAGGTGCAAATTTTATTGATATTACTATTTATTTAAACGGCAGTACATGGCATTGTATTTTTAAATATTTCTATAATGAAATATAAATAATTCAGATATGTATCATAATATGTTATAATATAATACATTCAAATTTATATTTTTCCATATAAATCAATTTGAGATTGATTGCCTCATTTAAATATAAAATTATAACACAGGGTTGAATCTGTGATTGTCACTTGGTGAACATATTTTATCAATTAATAAATAAATAAATTTATCATCACGGCATATTACCCATTTCTGAGTGTGCCACAATCTGCTTTATCGCAGATATCGGTAATGATGATTATTTTATGACTTAAGTTTAAAAAATGTGAATGAATAACCTTCCGTCAATTCTATGTGTTTTAAATAAATTGTGACACGAACAAATAAATTTTCTACAAATTCCATACCGAAAGTTGTTTGGAATTCTACAAATCCAATAAAATTATAACACGAACATACCTATATAAATTGCACTTGACACTGACATCTGTCAGTTAGAATTATTTGAATATTTCAGCTCTTTATAATTCTTTAACTCTACAGGGTGGTTGGTTTTTCATTGTCCAGCTTATATCTTCTGAAATATTAAAGATACAAAAAAAGTTATATACGAAAGTTGTTTAATACAACTTGATCTATAATTTAGCATAAACATTTTTTTTTCCAATGCCTACCAATTTTTTGGAAAAATGTTTAACTTTACAATGATGTGTAACAAGTAAGGATTTACCTTTAAATTATGTCCTATAAAGCAAATAGAAATATGATAAAAGTATGATATTCTATTGTTTATATTATAAAGCAAGTAATAGAATTACTAGCATTGATGATTTACAAAATTATTAATACTTTTATTTAAATATCAAGTAGCAATCTGTGACATATGTTACTGGTGTAAACAATAGAATATCACAGCCTACTTTTGTCATATTTCTATTGGCTTTATTAGACATAATTTAAAGGTAAACCCTTACTTGTTACACATCATTGTAAAGAGAAATTTATTTAGAATTTTATTCCGTAAAAATATACAGGGTGTTCCATTTAAAAAATCAAAGTTAAATATTTTTCTGGAAAATTGGTAGGCCTTGGAAAAAAATTGTTTATGCTAAATTATAGATCAGGTTGTATTAAACAACTTTTGTATTTAACTTTTTTTTGTATCTTTAATATTTCAGAAGATATAAGATGGACAATAAAAAATCAACCACGCTGTATATTCATTGAATATGAAGGAAAATGTAGGTATAATCAAACCGTATAGACAATAAGATATGCTTTCATATTGATAATCACATAAAATGTCAAAAGAGTTTTAACTGCGTTCTATTTCAAGAAAAACTGGTAAGAACTTCAAATAAGGAAACTTCCGGTTGACCAGTTATAACCAAAATCTAATCTGCCCTTCATATAGATGTAAAGAAGAGGAATACGAACGAAGAACGAATCATAATTTTTAGAATTGGAGTTACAGTCAGAGAAATTTTTGCCACACACACACACACACACACACACACACACACACACACACACACACACACACACACACACACACACACACACACACACATACACACACAACAGATAACGTTGTAAAACTAGTGAAATCGTATTATAGGGACCTTAAACCATGCTTATTCATTAAAAACTCACCACCGGATTTTTCGACCAGACAATACCTTCCTTACCTACAGGTGACGGAAGGTAATAACAAAAATACCTGATGATGATAGAAAATCGAAAGATTGACACGATCGTTGTGCCAATAAAATTTTTATTTTGTGAGACCTACCAAGTATTAATTTTTAAACGTAATTGTTAAAATTATAATAACTCAATTTTAAACTACCTATATGAGGTAAAGTTTGTTGGTTATGGTTGGTATATAAGTGTTAGTATATTTGTTGCACAAACTGGAAGGCACATTAGAAATAACAAGTAATATTCTTAACTGGGTTGGACCGTTAAAAGTAATCACTTCATATGATCGTAGTTGGATTGCCCCAAGTCTAATCTCTGCAATTATCTCAAATTGAATCCAATCCCAACAAAATTATTTGCCAGCCAAGCGTAAGCTGCAATATGTGATAATTATAATATAAATTTCCCTTATAGTGTAACTCAAGCTTACATATGTATACTTATCCGCAATCATATTTGATATTAATTTGATGACAACTAGTATAAATTCGCGATGCAAGTTTAGACGTCAGCGCCACTAGTGAACTTGCTTGGAGGGTATTGACATCTGTCAATCTCGTGTTTCCTTTGTCATATTTTTATGTAATTTCGCTTCAAATATGATTATATTACCTCTTTGTATAAGCGAGAAATGTAAATTTAAAAATTATGTACTTGGTTTTTGTAATTAAGTTTGCTATGGATTAGGACAAAAAATAACAAAAAAAAAATAATGTTAATGTCAAATACGTGAAATTTTATTATTGGGTTTGTTATAATACATATTTTAATTATTAATATGTATTGATAAAATATGTATAGTTTAACAAGCGTACAAGGAAGTCATGTGTTAACACACTGTACAAAACAATATTTTTTTTGCAATCGCCCAGAAAATGAGCTCTTTCTGATCACTATTTAGACCGGAAAGTCCTTCTTTGCTGAGCTAGCTCGGAAAGTTGTCTATAAGGGATCGGAAAGTACTTTACCGATCCCTGGGACCGGTAAAACTAAATGTTTCCATGGAGATCAGTTATTTATTTATATCTTATTTGATCGCAGTAAAAAATAAAATAATACTTTTTTATTTTTTTTTCAGGATCGCAAAAAAAATATTGTACCCAACATGACCTGAAAGTGTCTATACTGGGCTCACAAGCTTCCAAAGCTCGCCTACGGCTCGCTCTGGAATATGCTTGCTCACCCAGTAAAGTATCACTTTCAGGTCTTGTTACAAAAATTACTATTGTTATCGTCCAAAATGTATTCCAAATTTTTGTCAGCATCTGCTACTTGGGTTGCAAGGTAGGCATACCCAAATCATTGAAGCTGCCAATGCAGGTCATTAATAAAAATTGAATAAAAGTAACTAGATGTGTGACGTCATGTACTGGTACGTTTGGAGAGGTTTTAGAATCTTTATGAAAAGAGTTATACAGATTGCAATCTGTATTATCGACATAGTCATGAACTGTCAAATTAACTACAAATTAAATACTATATTTTCGTCACTGTCCATTTCTATTTAAATTATTTTATAATACTAACCTTATTTATACTTATGTATGCCATATAAAGGCAATAAATAAAAGTGAGCCGAATTTCAAAGAAATATACCGAATTCTTCTGATTGATTAGAAGTGCTTCCTTTGGCAGATTCACAGATTTTGTGTTTGCGTTAACGGTCACGTTCAATCGTTGCGTTGTGTTTAACATTACTTTATTATAAATAGGCCTTTACAACGCACAAAAATGTTTCAAACACGATACAAATATTTTTCAAATAATAACTTTGACAGTATGAACATACAAATTATCAATGTTGCCAACTATAGCAACAATTAAAGGAACAATATGACGTTGATGTACATTATTTATATATTATTCATGTCATATACGATAAATAATGAACTCTATAGGCCATCCAGCGAATCAAGCGGTTTACGTCATCGTTTAGGAATTTTTGAAATTTTCTTTATTTTTTTAAATATATTTTATTAACGGTATTTTATTGATTTTTTTATTATTATTATGTATTTGACACCTTTAATAAAAATAATTATATTTGGATATATTATTATTAAGTAAAATTTTGTAAATTTTTGCAAAATGTCATTTGATTATATTTTTTTAATATTGGTAATTCTGAACATATATTTTACTAAATATTATGTCTATATTATACTTTTCAACCTGAATTGTGATTTCATTTTGTTTTTGGTTTCGTTGTTCATTGACAAAATGTCAAATGCTCTGTCATGTCAAATTCAAGAGCTTGTAGTTAATTTATTGTCTTATTTTGAAAATGAAAAACAGATTGGTGGGCTCTTACTTTACTGAATTATAATATTGAGGTAATATTTCGTTCTATTGTCAGTAATAATTTGAAAATTAAATCTATATGTACAGCGTGTGGCAAACGCTGTACGCAATGTACAGAAATAGTGAGAAATTGTATGGTATGCAGTATTCTGTATTTTTTTAAAGGTCTCACATAATACTTGATACTTTGTTGCATATACTACAAGAATGAAGTATTTATAACGGCGTAAGCAGTATCGTTCAGAATTTTTTAAATAAAATTGGACTTCGCTGGAAAAAAATTATACCAGACGTGTTATCTTTTTCAGAAAGATTTGGATTTATGAAGACAACCTACAGATTATATTTTAATCCGTTTTACATGCTCATGTAAACTTTTTAACATATGACGTCATTGTTTCTAGTGATATTGTATTTATGACGTAAGCCGCTTGATTCGCTGGATGGCCCATACTATTCATCTTAATAATTATTATATAAGGCTATACACTTTTTGACTGTTAAAAATGATTGAAATTTTATTTCATTTTTCACTATTAGTGATTTTAATGCATTAAGGTTTTTACACTAAATGATGACGTGCATTGGCTGCTTGAATGATTTGGGTATATTGTATTTGTAAGTGACTTATGGCCATTTGCACTAATGGAGCTTAAATTTTAAGCATTCCTTAAACTGACAATATTGCATCGAAATGAAATGTCAAATGAACTATTATGCATTGCTGTCAAAATTTCGATTTGCATTTTTTTGTTTAAGGGACGCTTAAAATTTAAGCCTTGTTGGTGCAACTGGGTTAAGTTTGTATCCCGCAAGATTGTTGAAACATTTTACTGAGACATTTTAACTTCAAATTTCATCTAGATTATCAATATTTTCATATGATTAAATTAAAAACTTATTAAATATTCGTACCCCCAATAAAATCGCGTCTTTAATCCCACCTATGCCCCCTCTCCTGTCGGGGTATGATTGGCATGAAATTGCCTACCTCAATCTAATTAGGCGGGCATGAAATTGCGGGTGGTCGAGGAGCAAGGAGCAGGAATGAAGTGAAGCAGGAACCGGAGGCAGATATGACGCAAAGCAGAAATAGGAACAGTAGCAGTGGCAGGGGAAGAAATGTGAATAGGGGTTGCAGATGTCTCTTGCTCACGCTGACCTTTGACCGCCGATCGATGGCGACGGGGAGGCGGGAGGTTAATTTGTTAGCGCTGGAAAGGGGGTTAGTTTTTTGGGATAATAGAAATGATGAAGGTAAAAGACGAAAATAATAATTTTGCTTAAGATAAAGGAAATTGACAGATTTGAGTTTGTAATGACACAGCATCAAGTGTTATCATTAATGCATTTTCTGGAGGCGTTCTACTAAGTTGGCAAACACTCTTTCCACCATAGCTCTGTTAATTTGAGCAACCTCATAAGAAAAAAAAATCTGTTGTGGCCAGCACAAGACCTCTCGCCATTTTCATATTAGGCTATATAAGTATTGTACGTATTTAACATTTCTGGTACACACAAAAACACAGATCTTCTTTATATATTTTTAAATTTTTAATTCATTCTATGAACCAGTTTCCTCTTATTCTTCTAATGTTCCAGATTCATCCAATTCATTGATAAGATTGACAGTGTTTCTGAAGGGTATATGTGATATACCTATGTATCTATATTTATAAATATTTAATTAATAATAAAATAAGAAATATTAAATGTACTTCCTAGAAAAAGCCTTCAGCAATGTTTTTAGTTTTTTGACACTGGTATTTATCTGTTAATTACAAACATTTTAATTTTTCCACTTGTTTTCCATGGGCTGAGAGATTCATTTACAACATATTCATTTATATATTTGTCTCTATCTCTAACTCTATAGAAGATATAAGAAATTTAAATGATTCGGACAGCGAGCGTTTTTACCTTTCGTCACCTTTAGGTAAGGAAGGTATTGACTTTGCTCAAAAAAATTACTAGTGAGTTATTTATGAATAAGCACGTTTTAGTGTCCCTACTATACGAATTTACTATTTTTAACATGATGTCTGCATGTGTGTCTGAGTTTATGCATATCCGTGTTTGTGTGTGTGTGTGTGTATGTGTGTGTGTGTGTGTGTGTCCGTATGTGACAATTTTTTTTCCGACGATAACTCCAATACTACAATTCTAAAAATTATAATTCTTTCGTTTTCTTTACATCCATATGAAGAGCTGATTAGATTTTGGTTGTAATAGGTCAACCGAAAGTATTCTTATTTGAACAAGAATCTTTTCAAAGGAACTTCTACTATGGAATTTGTAAAAAATAATATTTGTTCGTGTTACAATTTTATATGATATATAGAATATTTTCCAAAGAACTTTTGGTGTGGAATTTGGATCAAATTAACGGAAGGTCTTGTGCTAGCCACTACAGATTTTTCTACTTTGTCGCGCATGAGCGGCAAAGTGACATTTTACGTTGACAAAAGTGAGCGCAAATGCCATCTTTGTATATATATACTGTAGAAAAACATAATTTTGTTCTGAGTTCTAACATTTTACGATAAGCAATTAAACTGCTATATTTTAATTTGCTTGCAGTCTTCTAAGATACTCCAGTGTACATTGCCCAACGTAGCTTGATAATTAGCAATCAAAAACCATGTTGCTATCACTTGGTATTTATCCCTGAGCTATAAAATATTCATCCCGTCTAGCCGGGGGTTGTGAGGGTCGTCTCCGTTTAAAAATCCTCCCCTGTTGCCAGGGCTTTAAACTATTAACACCCTATTTCTAATTTCGTCACCTCGTCGTTGTTGTACAGAAGCGAATTCATCATGTTTACCGTACGCAATTGTTTCATTTCCCCAGGGTAGGTCGGCATAAACGTGATGTTTATTTTTCATGAACTTCAGATGCACACAACTCATATAAATTGTGCATTTATACAACCAGATGAATTGTAGATTTTAATTCACAAACAGAAATGTTGAAGAGGGGCTGGTTTAAGCTTTAAAAGTCTTACAATCATAATCGCAATGGATGATACAAAAGTTTGTATATGCATGAGTACTCTGTCGCGCAAAAGTATTTTTCTACAATCACTACATAAAGTAGCCATTTGCGCTCTCTTTTGTCAGCGCAAAATGTCACTTTGCCGCTCATGCGACAAAGTAGAAAAAACGCTCGCTGTCCAAATTTCTAAGTATACAATGTTGAAAAATGTCACTTGTCTACATTCTTAATGAAAATGTTTAGTTAGGAACTAATAGCACTGTAATTACACATTTATCACGTTCACAAGTCAATTTGACATATGTTCTGTCGGTATTTAACATAACCTAACAAAATGCCACACTGCTGTGAAAATGAAATAGGGCATTCATTTACAAAAACGAAAGTATAAAATGCTTAGATTAGATTGAATAAAAACTCAAGAAGAATGGAAAATAACGATAAAATAAAATTAAATATAAAATAAATTGTGTGAACAGTTATGTTTAGTAATAGGAATGATTGTACACAGATGGCGGTAGGATAGTTGCCAGTCGCACTGACATCTGATCTCTAGTTAACTATTTATTGTAATTACAATAAAGTTATTAGTTATTTCGTTACTTAAATAATTGCGAGAAGTCAGTCAATGCACATACATGTCTATATAATCACAAATTCCTTGAAATATTTGTTAATTTGTTCAGTGTGACAGGCGTGACAACTAACCACACATTTTGCTACAAAAACGCATCAAATCATCACAAATCCTTGCTTCCACGCTCTAATTTTTTTTATGGAATAGATGGCTAATGTAACGATATAATCATTTAAAAGCCTTTTTAAGTTTAAACCGTATCTTTTGTATTAGCCAATCGTTATTTATTGAGCAGTACTGTAAGTATAAAGTGTACATTTTATTATTTTTTATGGTGGAGGACCCCATTGTGGCGACTGTAGAAAAAATCTTGTGTGTGTTTCGAGCGCAAATGGACATTCGTCGCGCGGCAACAACCTCTCAATCGACAATGTCGCATTTTGCGCTCTTAATACACAAATAGCTATTGCTCCATTTCTTCCATTAATATCGATATTTTTACCTCCCGACACTTTTAGGTAAGGGAGGTAATGTCTTTAGTCAAAAAATTTGGTGATGAGTTTTTAATGAATAAGCACGTTTCAGGATATGTTGTGGCCAGCACTTTTCGTGAATTCTATGTATTTTGTACAAATCCCATACCAAAAGTTTCTTGGAAAAAATTCTATATATCCAGTAAAATTGTAACACGAACATGTACTATTTTCTACAAATTCCATACCGAAAGTTCTTTGGAAAATATTTTATAAATGCAACTGACAACTGTCAATTAGAAATATATCACCTGTTTCCATGATTTATAATTCTTTAACTTTATGTCTATTGAATGTAAAGGAAAATGAATAATCAAACCCTATAGCCTTCATATTGATAATCAGATAAAATGTTAAAATATGATATTTGACTAGGTTTCTTCAAGAAAAACTGTTAAGAATTTCAAATTAGTGTTCTTCCGGTTGACCAATTATGACCAAAATCTAATCATGGATATAAAGAAGAGGAATACAAGAGAATTATAATTTTTAGAATACATATACACATATACACACAGACGTCATAGTAAATTTTGTAGAACCGTATTCTTATTCATTAAAAACTCACCATCGAATTTTTTGACCAAAGACAATACCTTCCTTACCTAAAGGTGAAGGTAAAAGATGGGTTACTAACTTTTAAGAAGTCTAAAATATGTTTGTATGCATTATTGTTTATATTTTGAACAAATTTAAATAGAATTCTAAAAGATAAGAATTAAAAATATGTTGTGGCCAGCACAAGACCTTCCGTCAATTCGATGTATTTTGTACAAATCTCATACCAAAAGGTCCTTGGAACAGATTCTATATAATATCATGTAAAATTGAATACGAACATATACTATTTTTTACAAATTCCATACCAAAAGTTTATTTAAAAAGGTTCTATAAATCCAATAAACATACACTAAGTAAAATACACTTGACACTTCCTTATTTCTTCTTCAGCTTTCCCCTATTTTATTAGGGGTCGCTGTTTCCTCTTCTCTTCTACTCATTCCTGTCCAACGCATCTTCTTCACACAGTCCTTCCTTTCTCAAGTCCTCTACGATACAGTTTTTCCATCTTCTCTTTGGCCTTTCTCTGCATGTCACTTGCGAGAAACACTATGACATACCAATTTTTGATCCTATACTATCCATATTTGGTTTTGCACTTACAACTGACATCTATCAATTAGAATTTTTTGATTATATCAGCTGTTTCCATGATAAATAGCAAAGCTGACTAATTTTTGAAAATTAATTTCTTTAAAATGCTTTAAATTTACATCTATTGAATATAAAGGAAAATGTATAATCAAACCGGATAGAGAAGAGCATTTTCTTTAATATATATATAATAAAAAAATGTCAAAAAATAATATTTAACTGCGTTTTCTTAAGAAAAACTGATAAAAACTTCAAATAAAGGTACTTCCGGTAAATCAGTTGTAACCAAAATCTAATCAACTCTTCATATGGATGTACAGAAGAGAAATACGAAAGAATTATAATTTTTAGAATTGTATTATTGGAGTTATCGTCGGCGAAAAATTTCTCACACACGGACACACATACACACACACACACACACACACACACACACACACACACACACACACACACACACACACACACGGACACATACATACATACATACATACATACATACATACATACATACATACATACATACATACATACATACATACATACATACATACATACAGACATCATCTTAAAAATAGTAAATTCGTATTGTAGGGACCCTAAAACATGCTTATTCATTAAAAACTCACCACCGAATTTTTTGATCAAAGACCTTACCTAAAGGTGACGGAAGGTAAAAATGAATCAAATATCTTATTCTCAATAAGTGGAAGAATGAATGGTGATTAGGAGATGACTACGGTGGAGATGACTGGCAGTGTTTTAACTCTGTTATTTACGGTTTATTTTAGAGAAAAAAAATCTGTTGTGGCCAGCACAAAACCTTCCGTCAATTCCATGTATTTTGTACAAATCCCATACCAAAAGGTCCTTGGAACAGATTCTATATAATATCATGCAAAATCGAACAAGAACACATACTATTTTTTACAAATTACATACCAAAAGTTCATTTGAAAAGGTTCTATAAATCCTATAAAATTATAACATAAACTACACTAAGTAACATCCTTCCATCTTCTCTTTGGCCTTTCTCTGCGTGTCACTTGCGAGCAACACTATGATATACCAATTTTAGATCCTATACTTTTTTCCATATTTGCAACTGACATCTGTCAATTAAATTTTTTTGAATAATTATGTCAGCTGTTTCCATGATAAATATCAAAGCTGACTAATTTTTCAAAATTAATTTCTTTATAATGCTTTAACTCTACATCTATTCAATATGAAGGAAAATGAATAATCAATCCATATAGAGAAGAGTATTTTCTTTAATAAATATAATAACAAAATGTCAAAAAATAATATTTAACTGCGTTTTTTTAAGAAAAACTGTTAAAAACTTCAAAAAAGGGTACTTCCGGTGGATCAATTATAACCAAAATCTAATCAACTCTTCATATGGATGTACAGAAGAGGAATACGAAAGAATTATAATTTTTAGAATTATAGTATTGGAGTTATCGTCGGAGAAAAATTTGTCACACACGGACACACATACACACACACACGGACACACACACACACACACACACACACATACATACAGACATCATCTTAAAAATAGTAAATTCGTATTGTAGGGACCCTAAAACGTGCTTATTCATTAAAAACTCACCACCGAATATTTTGACCAAAGACAATACCTTCCTTACCTAAAGGTGATGGAAGGTAAAAAAAACTTGAAATAACAGTTAAAGAAAAATTAATTGTACACAATTTATATTTCAATTTAAAAAAAAAATAAATAAATAAACCATAAACGATTCATATAGTTAAAATACTGCTAATTATCTCCTTCCTAGCCATTGTACCAAGAGAACAAGACCCTCGTATCTTAAATACTTAAATCGTTTACTTTGATACACAATAATTAAAATCGTTTGCCCAGCTTGTACATTCACATTTATTTACTAATTTTATCACACTTATTATAGATTGTGCTCAAGTCCAGTAGTTTATTTCCAGTTTTATTCCTCTTCTAAATAAACAACCAGCAAATATAAAATAATCTTTGTAAGACCCCTTCGAGGGTGATAAATTCGCGGCATGATTGGAGCCATCTGAACACACCTCGCAACATCTTTTCATTTGGTGAGTGCATCCCGGTGTATTATCCTTCCCGTTACCGGTATATTGGCGGACGGTACCACCGACACATTGGCAACAGAACCACGTGAGCTGTTTGCACACGTCCTGGGCCCTGCAAGCTTTGAAGCGCAGAAGCCCAAGCTCCGAACTCGCTAGATGAACATCGCGGATGCTATCTCAACGCCGAGAGCTTTGCGAAAGTGGTGCTGAATTTTTTCTAAAGGTGGATGTTTTATACAGCTATATCGGGTTATGGTAGAAAGTGGATTTTGCAGTTCAATGTGAAATAGATGCAGGAGGAAGTAATATCTTAAATGAAAAATCACTCAATATTTATGAAGCTATTGATGAAAATAGCCAAGTTGATGACATTTATACCAACTTATCTAAGGCATTTTAATTTAATTTTAATTAAAAAGCTTGAAATTTTGGTTTGTTAGACTCATTAATTATTCTAAAATAATGGGGTATTCCACTCAATTTTTTTTATTATTTTGAATAAAACTTCATTCAGTTTTGAAGCAATTCATAGTATTAAAAAATCTTAATTGTTCCTAGTTTAACAGTATTTTATTTTTGAGAAATCAGTGTAACGTCACATTTCCCCCATACTTGTCTTTCTCATACACACTGCTCTGAGTACACTGCGAGAGAAAGATAATAATTGTATGACGTCAATTTTCCCTTTTAGCAAATGTGAAATATCTCGTAAAGTAATTATTTAAAAAATGTTTTCATTGTTTTAACTAATATTTATTGAGCCATACTTTATGTTAAATAGAAATTTAATTTTTTTTTTTTTGTTATGGTGGAATACCCCATTATCTAATTAATAGGTAACAATATGTCTACTACCAAAGATTTAAATGTAGTGATTTTTTACAAAAATCTGGTGTCCCGCAAGGATTTGTATTAGGGCTTCCGCTTTTCAACGATTAATTTATGAATTTACATTCAGAAGTTTTAAAAATAAAATATAAATATATTGATATGATGACATATTTGTACCGTGCGGGCGCTTACCAAGCGTCACCTCGCAGGCACTCATTGCTGGCGTGGAGAGTGCACCACAGGGTCACCTATGTACCATTTAAAATATTAGAAATTTTGATGTAAAATTTACGATTTTCTCTCTGGTTTATGTTCGATTTTGAAATTCTGGATTTAACCTATCAGTATCTATCACGTGAATTGTCACTGCTTGTCATTTGACGTTTCACCAGTTATCAGTTCAGATTTTAGGTTACAATTATATTTTCACATCCATGAATTTGTTAGACACTAGTGAACAATATAATTTTTTAATAATATCGGGAATATTTTACCTTCCGTCACCTTTAGGTAAGAAAGGTATTGTCTTTGGTCAAAAAATTCGGTGGTGAGTTTTTAATAAATAAGCACGTTTTAGGGTCCCTACAATACGAATTTACTATTTTTAACATGATGTCTGTATGTGGGTGTGTGTGTGTGTGTGTCCGTGTGTGTGTGTGTGTATGTGTGTGTGTCCGTGTGTATGTGTGTCCGTGTGTGACATATTTTTCTCCGACGATAACTCCAATACTACAATTATAAAAATTATAATTCTTTCGTATTCCTCTTCTGTACATCCATATGAAGAGTTGATTAGATTTTGGTTATAATTGATCCACCGGAAGTACCCTTATTTGAAGTTTTTAACAGTTTTTCTTAAAAAAACGCAGTTAAATATTGTTTTTTGACATTTAGTTATTATACATATTAAAGAAAATATACTTCTCTATACAGTTTGATTATACATTTTCCTTCATATTCAATAGATGTAGATTTAAAGCATTATAAAGAAATTAATTTTCAAAAATTAGTCAGCTATGCTATTTATCATGGAAACAGCTGATGCTGATATATTAAAAAAATTCTAATTGACAGATGTCAGTTGCAAGTGCAAAACCAAATATGGAAAGTGTAGGATCACAAAATTGGTATGTCATAGTGCTGGTCGCAAGTGACACGCAGAGAAAGGCCAAAGAGAAGATGGAAGGACTGTATCGCAGAAGACTGAAAGGAATGCATTTGTCAAGACGATGTGTTGGACAGGAATGAGTGGAAGAAAAGAGGAAACAGCTACCTCTAATAAAATAGGGGAAGCTGAAGAATAAGTGTCAAGTGCATTTTACTTAGTGTATGTGTATGTTATAATTTTATTGGATTTATAGAATAGAAATAGTATGTGTTCGTGTTAGATTTTACATGATATTATATAGAATCTGTTCCAAGGACCTTTTGGTATGGGATTTGTACAAAATACATCGAATTGACGGAAGGTTTTGTGCTGGCCACAACAGATTTTTTATTATTTTTGTTCAATGTAAATTGCATACATGCTTGATAATGGCCAGGATCTCGGCCGAAACGTCGCATTTTTATTAAAGGAAATATACAATAAAGCCAGTAATCCAACTAAAGGAAGTTTTACTTTTCCATTCCAACTACTCAAAAATTATAAATTTGTAAATTAAATTCATCATAAACCAGCCCTAAACAGTACATTATATCGTCATTACTAAAATCTGCAAATAAAGACAGATTGATACACCCAGCAATGCGAAATAAGACGTGGTGAAACTACAAGTATTTAACCAAGAGAAACTTTAGAATGAACCTAAAAATTTTTGTTTACACCGCTAATTTTCTATTGCTCTCGTGTCCTTATTCTTTGTTTTGTCAATGAAACCCTGACGCATTGCAGAGTGCTTTAGTTCCTTAAGACAAAGACCGCTATACCCGGATTGCAACTCCAACTTCTGCTTAATTTCTTTTCCACAACCCTTAATCCAGGGCGAGAAGAACTTCTTTGTCCTACTTGCTCTGTAAAACTACCAATGGAAATATTTTAACTGGAAAGCACTCATTGCATACAAAAGGAAGCTTCGAAATGTAGGATTTAATTTGATTAATTGTGATGAAAATGGGGTAATTTTATTCATGTAGGGTTGTTTTCGCAATGAATAATTGAAATTGAATTAATGTGTATGCAGAATCGATATGTTTTGATGAATTTAATTATTATTATGGGGCAATTTGAATGAATAATGGGTGCAATCGCGCAATTGATATTTGAATCGAGTACACATCATTTCTATTATAACATTATTGACTCTTCGGGTTAGATAACAGAAACACAGCATAAAAGAAAGGAAATTGATTTAGTTAAACACAATTTATAGTAAGATTTGTCTTTTAACAAAAAACTGCCTTATGCATATTTAATGTATATTAATGGTCTTAAATTTATTTGTCTTATTGTAAATTTGTCCTGCAAATGGTATTTTGTTAGGCAACTAATGTTATTATTATTGAAAGTAAAGATGTACTCAGGATTTCAGTCAGTGATAATAATTTTATTCTAAAGCCAACGTTTCGCCCCCATTTGGAGCTTCATCAGGGCAACTATGGAGAAAAAACGTGGTACAGCCAGTGGCATAAATAGGGAAATCCGCAGGCGGTTTTTTTTCTCAGTAAAAATGCGCCATGATAAATTCGTAATTTATTTAAAGTAAAATATAAAAAATCTGATGTGGCCAGCACATGACCTCCCGCCAATTCCATGTTTAAAATAGCAGTGAGCTTTAAGTAAAGTATCACTTCCGGTTGATCGTTTGTAAATAAAATCTAATTTGTTGTCTAATAAATAGAAAAGTCTGAAATACGAAATTTTGGATTATGTTTTATTGTTTTTCTTCAAAAATCTGTTAGAGCTCCAAATTAAGTAGGTATTACATCCGATTTATCATATATGGTTAAATTTAATTATTTTGTTTCAAATTATATATGAGTTTTAAATACCAACTTTGAGAAGTTTTGGATCATATTTCAATAGACTTTAAGGAAAAATCGTGACACATTCTTATAAAAATCAGCACTTCTAGGTGCTTTAAAACGCAGTCTTTGTAAATTCTTCGCCATTTCGTAAATGTGTAGTTGTAAATAAATATTAATTTATAGTGCAGCAAAAATTATTGAAAAAGGCGCCAATATCTTGAAAATCTTCATAGGGGGGTGAGCGCACCCACCTAACCCCCCCTTAGTTACGCTACTGGGTACAGCATTGTTACATTAAATACAGATGGTACTTGCAGAACAAGTTAAAAAAAAATTTATAGTATAAGAATGTCATAAATATATCTAGAAGATATCGTCAAATAAAAATGTAGCACGTCAGCCGAATCATACTTCAAAAGCACACAAAATTTTATAAAACCATGTAAAATGGCGAACAACAGTCACATGTGTAATAATTAAACATGAATGAGCAAAAAAGGTAATGAAACTAGGGACAATAATAGCACTAGTTACTATACAATAGTCTTCTTCAGGGTTAGAATGGTCTAGTCGGAAAAAGAAACCACATGTGGATAACGGAACATACAACACGGACAATTAAAAAAATAAATAAATAAATATGAATAAATAAATAAATAAATAGTTAAAAACAACATATCACAGAGAGAAAATCGTCAAAAAATTAAAAACTAACTAAAAATAACTATAGTTACTTGTATTTCCATATGTATTGTATTCATCCAAGACAAGTTTTTAATTTCTTTTTCTCTCTGTGATATGTTGTTTTTAACTATTTATTTATTTATTTATTCATATTTATTTATTTTTAATTGTCCGTGTTGTATGTTCCGTTATCCACATGCGGTTTCGTTTTTCGAATAAATTTTATTAATTGACTGCAAGTCCGAAGAATTCTTACTTTCCTGTATCTACCTTCATCCTAACACAGTCGAATATTGATTTTTCAAATGACATATCATGTCCACAAATTATATTCGTTCTTTTAGATTCAATTTACAACATCGTCCAAAAATTCATAAATAGCCTATGTCCCATAAGTTTTAGCAAAAAATTTAGCAAAATATTATTGTAAAGAAATGCATTTGCTTAAAGGTTTGTAATACTTAATAACTAACAAATTAAGAATTTAAATAAAGGGGCCCATATTCTTCCACAAGATGCAACTTTCTGCGAATACCTAACATTATATTTTGGACGACTTTTACATCGGTATCTCGGACATTCCTGGTTCCTAAATATTCTGCCTTGAAGATCGTCCTCATTTTTGGGCTTCCCATCCGACATCGTAAACTTTTCAAAATAAAAGAGCCCTAAAATCTTCTATGGGACAAGCCTGGGGAAAATTAAGTAGTTGTTTCGTTGAGCAAATGTTACGTTTTGGTCCGATAGCCAATTTTGAGTTTGTCTAGCAAAGTGAGAAGACACAAGGTCTAGCCACAAGATAAAATTCACCCCAGCGTGTTCATCTTCAATTTTATTAGACAATTATCGATGTACTTTTGACTATCCAAGGATTCACCTTACAATAACAGATTATTTTAGTTAAATCTTTATCGGTGAGATATTTTCGTGCATCAATTTATATTTTATCAATGAGTGTCCATTTTTAGAATATGATTCATCTATTTATAGCACTGAAATTAATTACTATCAATTCTTTCTTAGTCAAATGCAACAATGTAGGTTCAAGGATAATAAATTATTCCTCACAACTTCGTACTAATATACCATCAGTCATTCCTTCAAGACTGTTAATGTAATAGCATTGAACTCATTGTCAGTGCATCTCATCAACTTTATTAGCATACCGAGCCAATTGATATTTTTACAAAGTATCGCATTACGGATATTAAGAGTAATTTACTGCCTGCTCTTTCGCTTAAAAGGTACTTCGGCTATAAGGTTACGGAAAGGTCACTAATGTTTCTAATTTGGGAATGGGTTTGTTTCGCTTGTAAATTTAATATGAACATGAAGGTTACATGTTTTATACACATGTAGAATTAGTAGGTATTTTTCATACAAATTGTTTAAGGTTAATATTCTTGACAAGGAAGTATTATATGTCCTTATACCTGTTTCGGTTTCTTTTTAATAATATCAAATGTACTCGTAATACAAGGAAAAAATATGTAAAAAAAAATTTATGATATTTATTATGAAGTCGCTTGGTTGAGTATAGTTCGGGACACGAAAGATAAACTAAGGAAAATATGTTAGCACAAATTAGTGTCTAATATATGCTCTTCGTTTAAATCCACACGAAATACAATTAGTTTACTTTCCCCGTACCTAATATAACATATAACAGTTGCCCAAATAAGTTTTAAAGCTACGCAGCCTTCTTATATTGGCAGTTGATCTATTCATTGGTGTTCGTATCAGTTCCTTTCTTCTTTACACTCGAATCATAAGCTTACACAAATGAGTTAGAAGCACACAGTTACTATAATAATTATTATTTGACGATATAAGCATTTCTTTTCCAACAGTATAGAAATCTCCAGTCCATATTTATTTGACGGCAAGTATAACAATATTTGAAGAGACCTGTGTACTCACACTCAGTATTATTAGAAACAGCACGAACAAAATTAATATTATTTAAATTTATCTGTAAAATACATAAATATAAATAAATAAATATATCATCACGGCATATTACCCATTTCTGATTGTGCCACAATCTGCTTTATCGCAGATATCGGTACTGATGATGACATGTTTGTACCGTGCGGGTGCTTACTTTTCATTAAATTTACTTTGGAAGTAAATTTTAAGTGAAAATTAAATTTCTTTATAAAACTGGCCCTTAATGTTTTTATATACTCAGGTAATTTATTAAATAATTGTATTTTGATAAAATTGGAAGATAATTCTGATTTCTTTAATCTAATTTTAAGTAGTAAAAGTAAATAAATAAATATATCATCACGACATTTACCCATTTCTGAGTATGCCACAATCTGCTTTATCGCAGATATCGGTAATGATGATGACATATTTGTACCGTGCGGGCGCTTACCAGGCGTCACCTCACGGGCACCCATTGCTGGCGTGGAGAGTACACCACAGGAGTCACTTTTGTGCCATTTAAAATTCGAAATATTTGGCGGCGGTTGGGATCGAACCCGGTTCATCAGATTCGCGATCGGACACTCAGGCACGCGGCCACGGAACCCCATGTAAAATATGTATTTTTCTATACATACATAAATACATAGAAAAATTATTAATATATACCTGTAGAAAATCCAACAATCTTTAATTTTTATAATGACATAAAATACAAAAATAGTTATTAACGTCATTAGGTCTATATGAGGCAGAGGTTTGTATATTGCCCGTGTGGCGTTCAACATTTTTCGTAATAACATAGAATTTAAACATTTAGAAATAATAAAATTCTTCTCTTTCTGTCATACTGAACATTTTTTTGTTCATTTGTAAATTCTCCGTGACAGCGGTTTATCAAGATACTGTTATTTTTCTAGGAACCAGGGAATACTCAGGAACACTTGATCCTTAATTGTAGGCGACTGTTATAAAAAATAACGGCCGGCGTCCGTTATTTTTATCTTTTCACTTTTGTTTTTATTCCTGTTATATCATAATAAAGATATACCATTATAAAAAAAATGCCATTTAATGGCATAAGAAAAACCATTATAAGCTTCATGTAAAGTGTCATTTTTGCGGTTATACGATTTGCACCACAATATAATGATTTCTTTCCATATTAAAATAGGGTCAAAATACAAGGCTTCAGATTTTTCTGAATGATAATATTTGAATTAGAGAGTACACAAAGTCCATTTGCAAACACACATACACGCATGCAGACATCATCGTAAAAATGTTAAAATTGAATTCCTTGGACCATAAAACGTCGCCATTTACTAAAATCTCGATATGCGATTTTTAGGACGATCCTTATACTTTCCTTACCAAGGCGTAGCGGGAAGTAAAAAGTGATATGGTCATCATATTACAAAAAATAAGATTTAAATAATTAATTGTAAGATTTAATCACATTCGACCTTTAAATTTAAACTTAGAATTAAAGTCAGAGAATTATAAGGGTTAAGATAATCTTGTATTAGGTCTAAATAAAATTTATGTCGGAAAAATCCTATTAGAATTAAAATCATTTATCTTGTCTAACTTTTCTAAGCTTTAAAACTAATTGCCATTAAAGCCAGCTTGAAAATTTGGAACAAATCTTTCCATTTCTGCGACGTGGGTAATTCTTACAACATTACAGAGCCTATAATGTGCAAAGTTTTCTAATATTCAGGTCACAATACACAATAAAATGTCGGAAAGTTGGAGAAATCGGGCGACTACGACTGTGAATCGCAAGTGTATAAAGTTGTAAGGAAGCCGGGGCGAAGCTTTCGCTTTCCACATTCCAAGCTGGAAGCTCGAAGCTCAGCTTTAAATCATTCACCATGCAGCCTGATTCATTGTTCAAGCCTAATTATAAACTTAATAATTTAATTCTTGATAAGTTGCGAGAAATTCATCAAGTTTTACTTTCAATTTATTTGTACATTGGAAAGATTACTTCTAAAATTATTTTAACAAGAACATCTGGTAAGTAAATTTAAGAAAATTTGAAATTATTACCGCCAAAACATTATTTATATTTTTTTTAGGACATGGCTACAATACAGTATAGAATATCCAGCCTGTCAAGCGATTTACGTCTTCGTTTAGGGGTTTTTAAAATTTTCTATATATTATGAAATATATTTTATTTTCGTAATACTATACTATTACTATTACTATGATATAACAGGATTAAAAACAAAAGTGGATGTATTATTTCATTCTAAAACTAAAATACTACTTCATTTTATAATTATTTCTAAGATTATATTTATCTAAGAACGAAATCATTTGAATAAAACTTAAATATCATTAACAAATTATAAAAATACTAAAGACATTCATTGACACATCTAAAATGGCATACCTAAATTGCAAATATTTCAAATACATATTTTTTGTTCAAAATGAAACTCATACTTCTCGAATTCGCAACAGATAACGTAAATAGGATGAGCCATATGGATACCTTCACAAATTTCACCTTAATTTGGGTTGCGAATGAGACTGTAAAAATATTATTTACATAATTATATCACAGCTTCCAAATGTCATATTCAAAAAATAAAGAAAACCTTAATGAAGACGGAGATCGAGGGGTTGGTCACTTAGGAAGGAAACGTACAATTCAATTTTAATTCCACTAATTCTTAGGTAATTCCACTAATTCCCTGGCAAATCTACTATTCCCAAGTAATTCCGGTAATTCTCAGTTAATATCACTAATTCCTAATTCCGCAAATTCCCAGGGAATACCGCTAATTCCCAGATAATTCTGCTAATTCTCAAGTAATTTCATTTAATTCCCAGTAGTTCCGCTAATTCCCAAGTAATTCTGGTAATTCTTAGGAAATTCCACTAATTCCCAGATAATTCCGGTAAATCTCAAGTAATTCCGGGAATTCCCAGGTAATTCCGCTAATTCCGAATTAATTCCGCTAATTCCCAGGTAATTCCGCTAATTCTCAGGTAATTCCGCTAATTCCCAGGAAATTCCGCTAATTCCCAGTTAATTCCGCTAATTCCTAAGGAATTCCGGTAAATCCCAGGTAATTCCGCTAATTCTTAAGTAATTCCGGTAATTCCCAGGTAATTCCGCTAATTCTAAATTAATTCCGTTAATTCCTAACTAATTCCGGTCATTCCCAAGTAATTCCGCTAATTCCGAATTAATTCCGGCAATTCCGAATTAATTCCGCTAATTCCCAAGTAATTCCGGTAATTCCTAGGTAATTCCGCTAATTCCCAGATAATTCCGCTAATTCCCAAGTAATTCCGCTAATTCCCAAGTAATTCCTGCAATTCCGCTAATTCCGAATTAATTCCACTAATTCCAAGTAATTCCGATAATTCCCAGGTAATTCTGCTAATTCGCAAGTAATTCCAATAATTCCAAAAAATCCGAAAAAATCCAATTAATTACACTTAATTCAAAATAATTCATGTTAATTCCAATTAATTCAAGTTATTCCATTTTATTCAAGGTAATTCCACTTAATTCCATCAAGTATACACTTATTTCCTGAAGTGATACGCCCCTTGACAGAGATAAATATACAATTACTTGTTATTTTGCGTTTTGGAAATCATATTAACGTGAAGCGCAAGTAGTCGAAATCAATGTATATTAGATTTAATTTAATAACTTTCTTCTTCCCGTAACAAAGATTTGAATTTATAAAGGCCACCCGCAGATCATATTTCAATCCGTTTTACATGCTCAAACAAACTTACTAACAAATGACGTCATTGTTTCTAGTGATATTGCATTTTTGTAGTAAATTGTTTGACTGGCTGTATACCCTATACCCTCATCTACAAACGCCAAGGAGATATTAACTCTCAGTAAAAGAACCTTAAAACTTTGACAGGTATCTCTGCTGGTCATTGTCACCTAAAATACCATGTATGTAAAATTGGTAAAGGTGAAAACAATATCTGTCGACTCTGCGAAGATGACGTCGTAGAAACTTCGGAATACATTGTATGTAAATGTCTAGCCGTGGCCGTAAGTAGCTTAACCACCTAGGTAAATGGTACCTCGCGGAAAATGAGATCAAGAAACTACTCCTGGAGCAGTAATTGGTTTCATACGAACTCTGGAATTACTTCCAGAAAACTAAGATTCGACCATTTCAGCCAGATCAGTCTTTGCAAAAATTTTCCACCACAAATGGGGGATTACACCTTTTTTTTATAATTTCATCTGAAAATATTAGGAAAACTAAGACTATTGATGAAAATCCGGTGAAACAATTCCTATTAATAAGCGAGTTATGGTCTCCCGAATTTTGAAAAGATTGACGTGACGTCACATTTATGTGTTTTTATATCAAACTGTTTTCATCATGGACCTAAATGTTCTTGAAATATATGCTATTTTAAGTTATATTTACATAAAAATAAATGAATATTATAACACTGTATAAGTCTACATACTTTATAATTACAGGTGTATTTAAATTATTAAGTTTAATGCAAGAAATTTATGTTAAAATAAAAACTGTTTGAAAACTGCTGTACAGGAATGTTAGCCCCTCCTTTCGAATTTGAATTTCTTAACTTCCATTGGTAGTAATCCCCACCTCCTAACATGATATTTGTAATGCATGTATAGGTGGTCTCTCGGTCGCCAATCAAAATATTTTCATATTAGTGTCGAAGCGCTATAACAAAAAACCCTTTATTTCCGAAATATCTCAATTATACCATTTCATTTTTTTATTAATATTCGTTATTCAGCATATACATTCGTATTTTTTTACTATTTTCCTTCAATTCGATTGAGCCGTAATCCCCCATTCCATTTCCCAACTTAATCACACTCCTTAGAAATATACTGCAAATATTTTTTCTCTAACCAAAGCAAACCTACTCGCATAAATGTGTCAGTGCGGGAACTTTTAGATTACAATTTGTAATGCGCGTCATTATTCAACATCGAGTTCCTGGTACATGCGGCAGTAGCACGAATTCCATGTAAACATTTAAATCATGAGTTCTGTTTGTATTCGCCGTGTTCAACTGTCCAACTGTCAATAACTTCCCAGCAGTCAAGGTGGCTGTGAGATATTGTGCAAGTTTTTCATACCGCTATAATGTACTGGTGATAAACATGTCACATGCTTATATTACCCAGTTTCAAAATTTTCATAAATTTTCAACCGTGATGTTTGGTTTATCGACAAAAAGTGACAGGTGATTTAAGAGATTGATTTATTATGAATTATTTTAACTGCTATTCAAGCAAAGAGAATTTTTTGTCTGTTTTATTCAATGTTTTACTTATAGAGTTTTAAATTTGTACATTTCAATTACGTAAGTCGTCAAGAAACATAAACTTTTCATTACGCAATATCATTCTTACGTGAAGAATTCTATACGCATAAGTAACCTACTCATAATACAATAAGTAACTTGCAACTAAAAATGTAGATTAACTTGGACCCGACTCGAAATTAATAGTTTTTATCGAAAATAACCGACTATCCAGATCCAGCGGACGCAGTTCCGACGAACTGAAATTGTAACCGAATTTCCAAGATTCAGTAATTTAATCTGAATCATCACTAATTAGCAATTATATAACATCAAAAGGTGAAGCAATAAAATATTAAATTTAAAATAAGTGTGTATTATTTTTAAATAGTGTAACTCCTGGAACTCCAGTATAGTTAGAAATAGCCTTTATTTTAAGATAATGGAACAAATTCGAGTTCCTTACGAGTATATGAAAAACTTTTTTATTAAACACGCTACAGAAAATTTATGTAGGCCTTTATTGGCCAACTTTTTAAGATAATTTTAATAGGCACCACAGAAATATTCGATCGTCTTTTGTTTTTAAGCTACAAGCTAAAAGTTAATTTTCGCTTACTTTAAAAAAAATATATATATCATCACGACATATTACCCATTTCTGGGTGTGTTAGTAGATACTACAACACATGTAGACATCGGTAATGATGACGATATATTTTACCGTGTGGGCGCTTACCAGGCGTCACCTCACGGCCACTCATAGCTGGTGTGGATATTTTTAAAATATCTCATATCTCGCTTATTATGAGAGATAAGGAAAAATGATAATTTTTATACGATTTTTTACGTAACGTGGTGTAATTAGATTTCTTTCAAAACTTAATAATTTTCTAGATATCACAAACTAATTATTTTTTAAATGGGAATATATGTTGAAAATAGCCTCAACTTTTTCCTTATTTTATGAGCTTTTGAATGATGTGTAACAAGTCTTCATTCTCTTGTTTTAAACAAGAATGATATATTGATTTATGGGGGTGAAAATATTGAAAATTATTGAGAAACAAATGAAAAAAAAATCAATTACAGATACTCATTCGTTTGGACTTAATGATATTTTATTTATTTTTATTCATTTTTCTAATTTATGTAGTTCAGAAAGCATATTAAATAATAATTCAAGTTTTATTCATGTTTAAAACAAAAGAATGTAGACTTGTTATCTTGTAAACTAAGGAAAAATATGAGGCTATATTTAACATATGTTCCTATTTAAAAAATAATATATTTGTGTTATATCTAGAAAATTATTAAGTTCTGAAAAAATCTGATTACACCACTTTATTCTACGTAAAATATTGTATAAAAAATTTCTAATAGTATATTGCATAACTAGTGCTGAAAGTTGGATATTTCACACGAGCATGAAGTTTGAGCCACGAGCCGAAGGCGAGTGGTTTAATCACGTGAGGGTGAAATACCCTTTCAGCACTAGTTATACACGATATTTTTCCGACGACCACAAAAAAAAAAACATAATAAAATTTACATAAAAATATTAAAACAGATTATGTTAACATCATTACTATCAGAATTCACCAAAAATTTTGTTAAAATCTGATAAATCAGGGTCCACCCTTGTTAATCCGTATAAATTCAGCAAATTATTTGCAACTGTCAAATTTTTAAATACAATTTTTTTGGTTAGTTCGCTCAGTTATCGCAGCGTGTATAAAATCATTTCACACAGGTGCAGACGCATCTGATTGGCTAACGAGATTTCATTTCACACACCTTTGCTAGTGATGTGCAATGAACAACTTTCAGTAATAATTTAGCGTGTGAATTTATGTACTTTTCGTAGTGGTCGTCGGAAAATATTTTTTCTTTATCTTTTATAATAAGCGAGTTATGAGGTATTTTCAAAATAATCGGAAATCAAGTTTTAGCTTGTAGCTAAAAATTCCACTAATTCTCAAGTAATTCCATTAATTTCCTGGTAATTTCGCTAATTCCTAAGTAATTCTGTTAATTCTCAATTAATTCTGCTAATTCAGCGGTGATTTTGCTAATTCCCAAGTAATTCCGTTAATTCTTAAATAATTCGGCTAATTCCCATGTAATTCCGGTAATTCTTCTAATTTGCAAGTATTTTCAATGTAATTCCGTTAATTCCCAAGTAATTCCGCTTATTCTCAAGTAATTCCGGTAATTCCCAGGTAATTCCACTAATTCCCAAATAATTCCAGTAATTCAAAAGACGATCCTGTTGTGCCTATTAAAGTTAAAAAATCTGTTGTGGCCAGCACAAGACCTTCCGTCAATTCGATGTATTTTGTACAAATCCCATACCAAAAGATTCTTGGAACAGATTCTATATAATATCATGTAAATTCGAACACGAACACATACTATGTTTTACAAATTCCATACCAAAAGTTCATTTGAAAAGGTTCTATAAATCCAATAAAATTATAACATAAATATACACTAAGTAAAATACACTTGACACTTCCTTCTTTCTTCTTTCAGCTTTCCTCTATTTTATTAGGGGTCGCTGTTTCCTCTTCTCTTCCTGTCCAACGCATCTTCTTCACACAGTCCTTTCTTTCTCAAGTCTTCTGCGATACAGAAACACTATGACATATTAATTTTTGATCTCATACTTTCCATATTTGGTTTTGCACTTAACAGATATCTGTCAATTAGAATTTTTTGAATGAGCAGCTGTTTCCATGATAAATAGCAAAGCTGACTAATTTTTGAAAATTAATTTCTTTATAATGCTTTAAATCTAAATATATTATATATTAACCGTATAGAGGAGAGTATTTTCTTTAATGTATATAATAACAAAATGTCAAAAAATAATATTTAACTGCGTTTTTTTAAGAAAAACTGGTAAAAACTTCAAATAAGGGTACTTCCGGTGGATCAATTATAACCAAAATCTAATCAACTCTTCATATGGATGTACAGAAGAGGAATACGAAAGAATTATAATTTTTAGAATTGTAGTATTGGAGTTATCGTCGAAAAAAAATTATCACACACGGACACACATACACACACACACGGACACACACACGCACACACACACACATACATACAGATATCATCTTAAAAACAATAAATTCGTATTGTAGGGACCCTAAAACGTGCTTATTCATTAAAAACTCACCACCGAATTTTTTGACCAAAGACAATACCTTCCTTACCTAAAGGTGACGGAAAGTAAAAAGTTGGCCGTAAAGAGCTACATCAATTTTCTGTAGCGAATATGTGAATGTAGTTTATTATATTTTTATTTACCATAATCTCCACATAATAAAGCTCAATTTTTTATATCTCCTTAATAAAAACCCATGCTATTATCCTGTTGACAAAGGACTGAGTTTATAACTATATCCGGGCGTATAATCCCTTTCCTTAGAGCTTCCTGTGCCGCTTCCTCGCCGTGTTATCTTCGCTCTAACTTACAACCCCTTACGCACCGTGCCAAATGCGTAAATGCACCCTAGCCACCGTTAATTGTTATTGTGGGATGGTCCAGTTTAATAGAGACAAGAACTAAGGACTAAGACGTGGGATTTAGGACACGACTAGGACCTAGGACAATATGATGTAAAGACAATGAGGAAAGATAAAGAAAACTTTTGGGAATTTGTATTGACAGACAGCGCTGGTGTGTCAATGATTATTATGTTCAGCAATGGTTTTTGTCAATGTCATATTTGGCATTTTTATTAATTTTTTATTTGCAAATATTTATTTAAACTAAATAAATAAATATATCATCACGGCATATTACCCATTTCTGGGTGTGCCAGTATCTACAACACATGTAGACATCGGTAAAGATTTAAACTATCTTATAAATTATATTTTATACAGTTCAGTATAATTTGGAATGTTTTATGTTTAATATTTAATTATTAGTTATACAGTGGGGTCACAAAAGAGCCTCCAATAGTGTTTGCAATCAATGCATTAAGGCGACCCCTCGGCAACGGAATTTTGTGTTCTGGCTAATCTTTTTACCTCTCGTTAAGAGAGCACGTTTCAAGGTCGCTACAATCCGATTTTAACATTTTTACAATGATGTCTCTCTCTCTCTCTCTCTCTCTCTCTCTCTCTGTGTGTGTGTGTGTGTGTGTGTGTGTGTGTGTGTGTGTGTGTGTGTATGTGTGTGTGTGTATGTATGGATGTTGGAGGGACGATTCTTCAAAAACTATAAGACTTAAAAAATATTTAACTGCAGTTTCCTCAATCTGACATTCCTGGGAAGAGCTGAAAAGGTTTTGGTAACAATTGAACAACCGAAAGTAGTAGCTTGTTAGAAAAATTCTTCTAAATATAACTTTTTGGAAGTTTTTTTTATTAAATATTGAAGAACATAAAATTCTCCATCTAATACGCTTAAAAATATTATTATATCTTGTATAGATTTAGAGATAAAGACATTGTAATTTATAGAGTATTCTAATCGCAGAGGCTAAGGCACTAAGGAAACCAGTTGACAAATTCCAATGTTTATAATATAGTTTGTAAATGACACATGTCAGTGTCAAAAATCAACAGTTTTAGTGACATTCTGATAGCTTTTTCTGGGAAGTATTTTTAATCTTTCTTATTGTTTTATTAATTAAATATTTGAAATTATAGGTAAAATGCAAATATCCATCAGAAATACGGCCAATCTGGTTAATGAATTGGAAGAATCTCTGACATTTAGAAACTTCCTCATACAATGAAAAATAGATGTAACTAGAATTATTTGTTTGCAGGAGTCATGCTAAATACAATAAAAAATAATATTTGGGTAAAGTTCTGTAATATTTTGTTATAAAACGACGGTTCGAAAGCGAAATGCAATACAATACTTATATAGCCTAATATGGAAATGGCGAGAGGTCTTGTGCTGGCCACAACAGATTTTTTATTGGAGTGTTATAATTTAGGGCATACACAAACATACAAGCCCCTGCTGGGAATTGAACCCACGTCCACAGGGCCAAGCAGTGAAGGTCGCTTGAGCGCTGCCTTTACACGGTCGACCACCGAGGCGGCTAATAATTTATTGTTATTTTCGTAAATAATTAAATAAAAACATTGGCGCCAGAAATAGTCATGAGAAACAACCCCCAATTTGTGAGTGCATACAGCTCGTCATTCCTAGCCAATAGAAAAACAGATCAAGTTATTTATATAAAAAAAGTTGGCGATAGTTTGACACTTGTTAAACAGTATATACTCTGACGCCACATTCTGTTTCTGATCACATGACTTTTTCGAAAAAGTACACAAATTTCAATACATAATTGTAAAATATCTAATGGATATTTCGTGATATTTTCAAATTTAAGGCTCTTTAAAGAACATTATCTATTAAAATTTAGTAGATAATAATTAATTGTGATCCTACCTGAAAAACATAGAAGAAAGAAATTATGAAAAATTCAATGACACCACATGGATTTGAACCTTGAATCTACACATACGCACCCCGGGAAGAATAGTGACACAAGTAAAAATTTAGAAATTCTAAGTTCATCAGATAAAATTGGTCAAAAATATGCTTCTAATAATCAGGAATAGTGACATAAATCAAGATTATATTTTTCGAGAGATTGAGCTAATGTCGTTTCTTTTCGAGCTAATGTAAGTAACTTTACATTCGAGAACTGTCTTCTTTAATTTAAGCTTTACGCAAAACTATTTTTTGGACTTGTGTCACTCTTCTAGCCGGAGTGCGAATTATCTTGAGCGCCACACTAGATATATGGAAGTCCGGGGTTCAAATCCCTGCGGTGTCATTGCATTTCTCATAACTTCTTTTTTCGTATATTTAGATTCTCCTTGATCTTTTAAGGCCAATTCTGTATTTATTAGTACTTAGAAATATAAAAATTCTTGCAACAGCCCTATTGATGTGTTAGGACGACCGAACCTCAATTCGTGTGCTGGCACACACCCTCACACACAAACATCATTTTAAAAATGTTAAAACCTGAAACCTTAAGACATTCAGATTCCTTCCCTTATTGTCAGAAAATCCATAAAAAATATTCCATCCCTTTCAATACTTCCAACCCTTTTCACTCAGAGATTCACCCTTCCACACGTCCTCTTTTAACGCCAGCATTTGATCGCCTACCCTTTCATCCTGTGTATCACATCCTTTAAGATGCCCCCACCCCTAAAATCCTTTCTAGCCTCCTGGCATCCTAGCGCTCCAACGTCAATGTCAGTGCGTCCTGTCAGTAAACTCTAACACTGGCCTCTAGGCCCAAGTGACAGCAATGGACAGGTTATGTCGCATCTCCAAGCCACGTGACTAGAAGAATAAGAAGGGTGAATATTGCAAGAGTGACGAAAAATTTATTGAAGCAGGGTAAAAGTTAGATAGGGTGGGGGGTATGAATAGAAAAGATTGATACAAAATTGAAAAATCTTTACAAATTAAATTCATCATAATCCAGCCCTAAAACGTAGTTAGTTAATTAGTAATTAGTTAATCGACGTTAATTAATTTATCGACGTTAATCGAGTTAATCGACGCGAACCATTACGGGTCGATATTCGAACTCATGTTGCCCGTCTTCATTGCAAAATTAGAGCACTGATGTTGTTTGGGGACTCTACAAAGCCATACACAAAAAATCTGTTGTGGCCAGCACAAGACCTTCCGTCAATTCGATGTATTTTGTACAAATCCCATACCTAAAGGTCCTTGGAACAGATTCTATATAATATCATGTAAAATCGAACACGAACACATACTTTTTTTACAAATTCCATACCAAAAGTTCATTTGAAAAGGTTCTATAAATCCAATAAACATACACTAAGTAAAATGCACTTGACACTTCCTTATTTCTTCTTCAGCTTTCCCCTATTTTATTAGGGGTCGCTGTTTCCCCTTCCCTTCCACTCGTTCCTGTCCAACGCATCTTCTTCACACAGTCATTCCTTTCTCAAGTCCTCTACGATACAGTTCTTCCATCTTCTCTTTGGCCTTTCTCTGCATGTCACTTGCGAGAAACACTACGACATATCAATTTTTGATACTATCCATCCATATTTGGTTTTGAACTTACAACTGACATCTATCAATTAAATTTTTTTGATTATATCAGCTGTTTCCATGATAAATAGCAAAGCTGACTAATTTTTGAAAATTAATTTCTTTAAAATGCTTTAAATTTACATCTATTGAATATGAAGGAAAATGTATAATTAAACCGGATAGATAAGAGTATTTTCTTTAATATATAATAAAAAAAATGTCAAAAAATATTATTTAACTGCGTTTTTTTTTTAAGAAAAACTGTTAAAAACTTCAAATAAAGGTACTTCCGGTGGATCAATTGTAACCAAAATCTAATCATCTCTTCATATGGATGTACAGAAGAGGAATACGAAAGAATTATAATTTTTAGAATTGTAGTATTGGAGTTATCGTCGGAGAAAAATTTGTCACACACGGACACACATACACATACACACACACGGACACACACACACACATACATACATACACACACACATACATACAGACATCATCTTAAAAATAGTAAATTCGTATTGTAGGGACCCTAAAACGTGCTTATTCATTAAAAACTCACCACCGAATTTTTTGACCAAAGACAATACCTTCCTTACCTAAAGGTGACGGAAGGTAAAAATGGTGACAAAATTGTATTTGGGTTTCGATTCAAACGACGGCCAATTTGGCGGAAGAAAATACGCATCCCTCCAATTTAAAAAAATAATTGTAAAAATAGCTTCTCCCATGACAATGTTTTTAAATTGCAGTGACCAGGATTCGAACCATTGTAGTCAGTCGAAGCGGAAAGCAACTGTCCGCGATTCTAAGTTTGGGTTTATATTATTCATTATAAATTCAGCTAGATTTATTTTCTCGATCAATAGTTTCAAACGATTTTACCAATAAAAATAGCCTTTCCCGTGATAATGTTTGTACACAGCGTTTCTTTCAGAGGGGGGTCAAACCTCCCCCTCCCCCCCCCCCCCCCCGAAGACAAGCAAAAATTCCCCCGAAGGAGATTATATTAAAAATGTCAAATAATAATTGATATGTGTTGAAAGAAAATGTGCAAAACGTATCTAAGGTATGTTCGCTCCTTGAATTCCTAAAAACTAATACAATGTATACATGAATGTAAAGACCCAAACCTAATAATAATGGAATAATGCAGTAATGGCTTAACAACCAAACAGATACTGAAAACGGAACGTTTAACATCCTGTTTAAATTTTTCACTGCTAATAGAAGACACTCAATAAAAAATTTAAATGAGAGATAATACATTCGTTCCTACGGTCTACAAATTTTAGCAGGCTGTAAAAATTAACATGTTGCGATACAGAGTACATAAGTGCATATTGCATTCGAACATAAAAATAACCTGTTTGGCCAGGGAAATCAACAATCCGTTAACTATGTTCTATTTTCTAAAATGTTGTGTGATCTGGCATTTTATTTTTGTGCATAAAAACGGAAAAACATGTAGTTTCATATGCCTTGAAAACATGTAACTTTTAATTATAAGGCATTTGACCTTGAATGAAAAAAAAATTCACTCTACCCCCCGAAACAATTTTAAACCCCGCCGGATAAAAGAGTCTGAAAGAAACACTGTTTGTACATTGCCGTAACCAGCATTCGAACCTGGGTTACTACGGCCACAACGTAGGGTCCTAACCACTAGACGATCACGGCTACCAGAGGACTTGTTTAAAATATTATTATTTGCTTCAAATATAGCACTAAATAGAGCATGACGTCTGCTACTCTTTTAGAATCAAAATATGAGTAATAAAATAATTTATTTAGCTCATATCTCATATTTTCATGCACCACTCATACACGGTTGAAGGTAGAATAACAGACGATAAATATTATATTCCGCATGAAATTTTCTTTCTTCTCATGTCAGGTATGATTTTTTTACTTCATCGGATCTCGAGTTACAGTCGATTGAAGTTTCATGATTTTTCATCAAAATACATAAAATTTAAATTAAAAATCTTATAACTTCAAACGGCTATAACTCGAGAATTTCATGCTGAATATAGACTTTCATCGCTCGTTTTTCTATCTTTAACCGTATAAGAGTGGTGCATAAATATATGAGAAATGAACTAATTTATACAGCTGTTTTCTCATATTTTCATGCACCACTCATACACGGTTAAAGATAGAATAACAGATGATAAAAGTCTATATTTAGCATGAAATTCTCTTTCTTTTCATGTCAGGCGTGATTTTTTTACTTTATCGGATCTCGAGTTACAGCCGTTTGAAGTGTATGAGTGGTGCATGAAACTATGAGATATGAGCTAAATAATTTATTTTATTACTCATATTTTGATTCTAAAACAGTAGCAGACGTCATGCTCTATTTGGTGCTATATTTGAAGTAAATAATAATGTTTCAAACAAGTGCTCTGGTAGCCGTGATCGTCTAGTGGTTAGGACCCTACGTTGTGGCCGTAGTAACCCAGGTTCGAATCCTGGTCACGGCAATGTACAAACATTATTACGGGAGAGGCTATTTTTATTGGTAAAATCGTTTGAAACTATTGATTGAGAAAATATTGAATTTACATACATGATTTTTCTTTCTACCTATACGAAAAGTGAAATTTTACGTACTTATTTTCGGACGAAATATGACACTTTTCTGAACGTTATCACTTTTCGTCCGCAAACCTTTTTCGTACGCTAAGCCTACTACGATTTTATGATTATTGTAATTGTGTGTACTACCGGAATTGTAAATAACAAATATCAAACAAGCAAATAAAAATATTATTTTAATGATAAATTTAATTTAAATATGTGCGCAATTAATAATGAAATTAACTATACTAAAAATTATTAATTTTGACATGACTAATTGTTAATCTAAGATGCCGCTGGATAGAGTTGTTTTCGAGGTTATTTTGTTGGTTTTGTTTATTTTCACCTGTCAAATAGTGTTGATGTGTCTGTGAGTGTCATGTGTCTTCCTTCAAACTAAAACAGAGCTAAGAATTGAAATTTTGTGAAAATGGCAGAAGATATATATTATTTATTCATGTAATAAATAATAAGATTTTACGAATTTAAAAAAAACGTGTATTTATTTCTAGATCTATTACGTTAGTAAGTAAGGTAGACAGAAAAATGTAATATGTACCTCGGCAAAAAATGCATATTATAGCCTCGCTTGTTTGCTTTACATCGGCTTCGCCTCGGAAAGCAAACTCAAACTCTGCTGTAATATGCAATTTTTTGTCCTAGGTACATAAATAACTATTTCATCCAAATTATTGAAATCTTGTATGATAATACATTGCGAAATGAGTGTTTTAGACACTTGACGTGTTATATCACTCGCTTACTCTCATGCGTACAAATTTCACATCGCGTACCTAAAACACTATCATTTCGCAACTTATTACATAAATACCTATTATAAATTATTTATAGAAAATGTAAACCGCCGAACTATGAGTCTAGGCTCGTATAATCTTTCATACAGGAAACTCCCTCATTATTCATTTACCTCATTGTCCTCATTACCTACTTATTCTTCCTCCTTGTCTACCTCTTCTAAAATTTCTTACTCCTGCTCTTACACCAGAAGTGTGCAACATTAGCTGGTAGAGCTACTTGAGGATTTTATCGCGTACTTGACATGCGTCTGCCCGTAATGACGTGCTGCTACTAGTACTTGCAGGAAAGTGTATGCAAGTGCAGACCACTCGTCAGAACACGTGTAAATCACCCGGAACGCAAAACGGTTTCTAGCGTTGCAAGAAATTGTAAATTTAACAAGGATTTAGGATTAGTTTCTTGGGAGCAAAAGTAGGGTACATTATTTTATATTTATAGGCTTTTTTATGTTTTGGTTATAAATATGTTTACTGTAAACGCAATGTTGTAAATGCTTGATATTTTTCACGAGATTAACAAAATCATGCGATATTTAAATACAGTATGACAGGGGTTGTTGTTAGGCCGGGTTTTTCAATCGATAGTTACCTCTCAGAAATATGTTAACTAATAATTAAAAATATAAATACATTTATTCGAAATTGGCACTAAAATGCACAAAAATAGGCTTTAAAATTTCAGAAATTGGCACTAAAGTAATCCATTATACTACGATTTCAACAAAATGCAATATTGCCAACTTTATAATAATTATTGTATATAAATACCTAAGATAATTTGGATAGTAAATTTGAAGGTAAAATAGCAAAAAATACGTGCAAGAAGAACGAACTAAATAATTCCGATGAAGAACATTAAAATAAAACATAATTTTGAGTGTTCTTTAATGATACCTCAATGTTCGGTGGGTAGCAAAAGTGTCAGACTGACAGTTACATAATCATAACGAAACTAAAATATTCCTTTCATTTCACAAATTTTTGCTTTCAAATATAATTTAACATACAGCTCGGCATTGAAGTTAAAATAAACATTTAATGGGTCTCTTTTACAAATCGAGATTTATTTAATTCTATTATTCGACTGTTGTAACGTGTTTAGGTTCTCATGTCGGTTATGTTTTTAAAAGGGCCGGTTTTTCAATCGCTTGTTAAAGTGTTTGTTAACTACCTAGCAGATTAAATTTATCCACCAGATAAACTCCATGTTAATGAAAATGCTTTTTTCAATACGAATTTATCTATTCGGTAAGTAACAGTCGCATTTGGTTGTCAACTTTAAGGTTGACAATAATTATAATCTGATATTTGCTATGTTCGTAAGAAATCACATGTCATTTTGAACATATTTCCATACATTTCGTTTCAAATGTGATTGACAGTTGCAGTTGTTGACAATACTGAATCTGTGACCTTCAAGCAAATTTAAAGTTTGCTTTAGTTTGTAGCAATATGTGGTAAGAATACATGAACTGAAGATTAGAATAAACTATTTTACTACTGACTGTCATATCATTATGGATTTTATTTTATTACATATATGCATCTTTCGGGCTTCAAGCATCAAGCAGTTGTAAATTTGTACTGGAATTTTGCCTAGAAATGTACACATGTTCTGTTTCTTAAAAAAAAATACTGTCTCATTGGTCATTAATTAGAAAAGGTAGCGAATTTCAGTATTTTATAAGAGCAGGTTTGGTTCATGTCTTCATGGCAATTCTCAATTTCGAAGTGATCAGTACAACATTGCGTTATACATTCTATTTTTTAACACTACACAATATATTTTATATAATTTATTAGGATTGCTGCATATTGACGGAACATTGTTATCAACGTTTTGCTTGTTATTAATTCTTCTCATTCTTGTAATCAAAATAAATTATTATAAAGTGAAAATTATTTTCATTGTATTATGTATTATAATTTAATGAAATATCAGTATTATCTGAATACATAGCAGTATTTCTTTGCTAAATTTGAATGTTTTAAAATATTTATCGTCACTAGAAGTCAACGAGATCTGGTCGACATCTTTCAATATGTGGTCTTCGATTCACTACCATTATATTAACAAACGAAATCTTCCAATTTTTCCTTGTCCTTGCCTATACTATCAAAAACACATTTACATACGTCTATTATATACATATTTCTACAATTTTCTACGAATATTATTTAACTGTCGATGTCAATATGTCAGAACAGCTGAATTTATCCTAATGGTAAACTTTTATCGGTAGGTCAAAGTGTCTGTTACGTTATCCTCTTGTTTACCTAAGACTTATCCTGTTGGTAACGCTACCATGACATTGAAAAACTGAAGTAGGTGTTTACCATAAATAAATATATCATCACGGCATATTACCCATTTCTGGATGTGCCAGTATCTACAACACATGTAGACATCGGTAATGATGACGATATATTTTACCGTGTGGGCGCTTACCAGGCGTCACCTCACGGGCACTCATAGCTGGTGTTTACCATGAGGATAAATTTTACAGAGACTTAACAGACACTTGCCAGAACATTGAAAAACCGGCCCGAAAAGGTTGTTTAGTTTAATACGTATATCTTTGTATTATTAGTTTATTAACATTTAAATATAATACAATTGCAAATTATGCTGTCTACTATATGATTACTGTTACTCTCTGTACTGTACCCCTACTGTCCTCACTTAATCATTACTCACTAACTACTTAACTTCTTCCTTGGTAACGGAGCAGAAAAACCCTTTTTCATTTCTCCCACTACCTTGCTTGATTATAAAATGCAAGGATCGCACTTAGTCAAACAAAGACTTAATATTCGGTTCATTCTGGTTTAGACAGAATATTATGGTTCAATCCGGTTTACAACAGTACAAAGTACTAATTTAACTTTCAAAACTATTTGTATTATGTCAAATGTTTAATCAAATAAATCAACGACGGTATTTATAAAGTTGAACGTGGTCAAAAACATCTTACGGGTCTTCCGGATAATACGGTTCTTACTGTTCGATCCCGGTTAGTGCAGATTTTAACCGCACAAAAGTGATCCCTGTGATGCACTCTCTACACCAGCTATGAGTGCTCGTGAGGTAACGCCTGGTAAGCGCCCACACGGTAAAATATATCGTCATCGTTACCAAAGTCTACATGTATTGTAGATACTGGCACATCCAGTAACGGTAATATGCCGTGATGATATATTTATTTACTTATGGTTCTTATGGGGAAAGAATCGACTCCGACCCGTAATCTCTGAAATACTGGTGAGCGGATGGTTTTTTGCATCCACTTGTATTTCGAGCACTAAATAAAATATAGTTGACTATTTGTTACCAAATACGTAAATTGTTTGGAAAAACCTATTTGTAGTTCACTTGTAGTTAAACTTCTGGTTTTAGTAAACCAAAAAGTTAACTATGTTTTGAGATGCTGGTCCTTAGCCATAGATATTTGATAAGTTATAACAAATTTCAGAAACAACCTATTTTATTTATCTTGCTATAAACTCCAGACTCCGTATTTTAACCCAATTTCTGTGTAAGTGAATCTTATGTGGGCCTTTATAAAAGCCGGAAAGTGATTGGTCGCAGAAGCAATGATCAGCATCAGCAGGAGTTGGAACAGTAGGGGAAAAGACCTCACAAGCCGAACAGGCTCTAATGTGATTGACCAATCAAATTAAATGTATCGATAGATAACCTTTCGTTTCGTCCGTTCGGGGTAACCACCGACAGATCAGGCCGTCTTTTTTCAGATGACGTAGCATCTAGAGCAGTGTCTTTTAAATACATGTCGGAGGTCGTAGGACTGACACAAAAAGAAAGAAATGGTGTGCTATAGGCTGTGTCCGATGTCACATTTTGGCATTTAGTATTTAGGATTTAGGTCTACACATACAGTATTGGCCATAAAGATAGCAACTTAAAAAAATTCAATTGCTTTAATGTAAAAACTGGGATTTCAGAAATAAATTACTGCAGTATTGGTGTCTTGCACCAAGTTTAATTTACATTAAAATAATTTGCATTATATTAACAAAAATTGATTCACTTGATAACAATTGGAGATTTTATCAATCGAAACTTTGTGTAACTCAAAAAAAATAAAGACAATGAAAGTTCGAAATATTTCTTTTATTCTTAAAAATTGATTTATGTGCAAAAAAATATTTTTTATTTAGACAAAAATAAAAATAGCAACTTTTATAAAATTAATATAAAAACTAAATTTTCTAATATTTAGTGTAATAACCGGAACCACGAGAATTTATTACTTTTTCTCGTTTCATCATGAATTCAAGTAATTTTGTTATTACATTTCTATCAATTAATCTTAGTTCATCACTAAATAATACTCTTTTCCACATGTCAGTTGTCCAGTTTACATGATTTTCTACAAAAAAATAATCGGGCCTTCACGTTCTTCTTCGAAAGAAGTGGTTTCTTTGCAGGCTTTGATGATAACAACGGATTTTTAACGATATGTGTTTTATCATTCTGTCGCTTCGGTTTGATGTTTTTAGCTCCCGCTACCCTTGGTAAGGGAGGTATAGGGATCGTGCTAAAAATCTAATATCGAGATTTTAGTAAATGACCACGTTTTAAGGTCCCTAGAATCCATTTTTAACATTTTCACGATGATGTCTGTATGTGTGTATGTGTGTGTGTGTGTGTGTGTGTGTGTGTGTGTGTGTGTGTGTATGTGTGTATGTGTGTATGTGTACGAATTTTGTTTGCACTCTAACTCAAATACTATCATTCAGAAAATTCTGAAACCTTGTATTTTTACCCTATTCTAATAGGAATAGAAGCCATTAGATTTTGGTGTAAATCGGATAAACGGAAATCGTACTTTACTTGAAGCTCATAATGGTTTTTCTTCAAAAAATACCATTAAATGTCATTTTTTCGAATTTTATGTCTTATGAAAATTAAAGATTATTGAATTTTCTACAGGAATACATTAATACTTTTTCTATATATTTTACAGATAAATTTAAAAATATTTTTTTTTATTAGTCGCGAAGCCTAAGATAAAAACTATTTCTTTGTTACACAGTTCATTTTTTAAATGAATGTAACTGACAGTAAATGTCACTGTCAGAAAACTTATCACTTCAAATTAATAATAGTGACATTTTAAAAAGAAAATAGGAAATAAAGCAATAGTTTTCTGCAATGGAATAGTTTGCAGCGTTAGTAAATACGTAGGTACGTATTTATTTAAAATAAAAATTAAATAGCGGGAGGTTTTGTGTTGGCCACATCAGATTTTTTTTTTTGTCTACTAGAAATTATAGAAGGCTCAATATTACCCTTCCTGCGAAAATGGATTATTATTCGTGCTATTGTAGATTTATGCAAATTAAAGTTCTTCGACATTTTATTCCGCGAAGCACCATTTTCATATGATTTAATTATTAAATTGCGAAATTCTTCAGTCAAAGTCTTATGACGACCCATAATTTTGAAGTACTAATTTATATTTTTTAAACAATTATACGATATAAACGTTGAAATTGAGAAATAAAAATGTTGTTGCTATTTTTATGTCCAGACAAAAGTAATAATTATGCAAATTAAATAAATTCTAAAAATTTAATATAAATTATTTTAACATAAAATAAACTTATTTTAAGAGGTTATTCTTTATATAATTTATTTTCAATATTCTTATGTTCACTTCAGAGAAATAGAAATTTTTTAAAAGTTGCTATCTTTATGGCCAATACTGTAAATACAACTCCGAATGACACATTAATAATATCCATTGGTTTGTATGACAACACTTTAGAACAACAAAAATAAATTATAAAATTCGATTCAATTTGATGCTCAATAGTAAATGTTAATATTATATTTCATAAAATAAAAACTAAGAAGCTATTCTTTGTTAGTAAATTTCACGTTTTGCACAAATTATAGCAACGAACATGATTTATTTAATTAGTGCGCGTCAACTTCAAGGCATAGTGTGCTCCTGCAAAACCCTGAAATCTAATTCATAAAATTCATCACTAGATTTAGGACATATATTAGGGTGATAAAAGTGCAACATCGGACACAGCCATATAAAATCTTATGTTTCTTTTCGGTTTATTACCTAACGCTCTGATTATAATTTTATAAATTAATAAATAAAAGGGAGACATAGCTACTGTCTTTAAAATTCCAGACCCCTGCAACTTTCCCTCATTAAAACAACCCTTTCGAATGAGGTGAGCTTTTTTGATGCTAGGATGAGCTTCCATTGAGTGAGTATAATCGCTTACTTGATGAGCTTTTGTCTCTGCAGATGACTTCAAAGCTAGATAATGAGAACTGCATTCTTTTCACATTTCATCCCCCACTTCACGTGAAGCAAGTGAGACGAAATTGTAGTGCTACATAAGGAACGATTATCATTCCTAAAAGATAAGATTCATTGAAGAATAAGTCAAGCAAGCCCTGGAAACAAAATTTGCTTTATCATTTTAAATAGAATAGCGCTGAACACCAATCAGCAATAGATGGCGAGCTAATAAACATTCCTATAACTTTAGAAGAATACACTTCAATTAATAAAAAAAATACCAAAAAAATATGTGGGAAGAAGAATATAAACAAATAAGCAACATTAAAGGAAAATATTATTACCAAATTGAACCGAATATATCTAATAAACTTTGATTTAATAAATACAACCTAAATAGAAAAGCTATTTCTTCCATCTGCAGACTACGATTCAACCACCACCGGTTACCAAATCAGCAAGTCACCTATGTAAATTTAAAATTATTGAATCGAATCACTGATAAAGCCAATATAGACAACTATCTTTTCAGATGGTCGCACTATAGGAATGATTAAAATAAATTATTTGTAGATCTAATTCAAAGAGAGTGACACTCCCTACAAAATGCAGCATATTGTTATCAGAGGGTAATAGTAAAATAACAAAATTAATTGTAACATTTATCCAGGCAATCAACTTAGAAATTTGAAAACCTAAAAATACATTGCTCAACAAATGTCTGAATCAATAAAAAAAAATCTATTGTGGCCAGCACAAAACCTTCCGTCAATTCAATGTATTTTGTACAAATCCGATACCAAAAGTTCCTTGGAAAAGATCCTATATATCCTGTAAAATTGTAACACGAACACACTATTTTCTACAAATTCCATATTGCAAGTTCCTTTGAAAAGATTCTATAAATCCAATATAATTATAACACGAATGTACATTCTGTAAATTGCACTTCACACTTCCTCATTTCTATCCAACGCATCTTCTTCACATAGTTCTTCCTCTCTCAAATATTCAGCTACACAGTTCTTCCATCTTCTCTTTGGCCTTCCTCGTACTCTCGGCATTGAAACTGCAAGTCACTTGCGAGGGACACTCTGTCACTTATGTTACTTTCTGATCTTATACTTTCCACTTTGATTTTGCACTTGACACTGACATCTGTCAATTAGAATTTTTTGAATATATCTGCTGTTTCCATAATTTTTGCAAAGCTGACTGATTTTTGAAAGTTAACCTCTCTTAATCTCTCTATAACTCTATATCTATTGAATATGAAGGAAAACGTATAATCAAATCGTATAGAGAATAAGATTTTCTTTCATATTAATGATCATAAAATGTCGAAAAATGATATTTAACTGCGTTTTTCCAGAAAAACTGTTAAGAACTTCAAATAAGGGTACTTCCGGTTGACCAATTATAACCAAAATCTAATCAGCTCTTCATATGGTTGTAAAGAAGAAGAATACGAAAGAATCATAATTTTTAGAATTGTAGTTTTCAAGTTATCGTCGGAGAAAAATTTGTCACACACACACACACGGACACACACACACACACACACACACACACACATACAAACATCAATGTAAAATTAGTAAAATCGTATTCTAGGGATCTTAAAACGTGCTTATTCATTAAAAACTCACTACCGAATTTTTTGACCAAACAATAATTTCCTTTTGACGGAAGGTAAGAAAAAACACCAATTTTGAGCTTAGGGGTAAGGTAAATTCTCATTTCGTGATATTCCATAGACGCCGTCAAATAATAATTATTACAGTCACTGTGCTTCTAACTTATTTGTGTACGCTTATGATCCAAGTGTCCATATTAATAGTTATTTACTTATCAAGGCATGGAAGTTCGTCTTTCCATGATGAATATGGAGATTAATAACCATAATGAGTCATGAAGAGGAACTTCAATGACGAGATAGATATTAATTTTTTTCTGAAATCGTATAAGAATTCAAAATTATTGAATGGTACATATAACCTATTTTCATTTAACAAGTAAATTGCATTGAGAACTTAAGAAACTCTAAAAATGTACAAGAATTTAAAACAACTGTATACTGGACATTATTTATTTTAATTTTATAATAATTGTAATTCATATTAAAACGTAAAATGTGTAAAAATATTTTACTTCTTTGCCTAGGCAGAGAAATTCAATTTCCCTGCCAATTTTGCGGCAGGGAAGTAGTAGATTACATAACGATTTCAGGAAAACGTCTGTCAATAATTCTTCTGTTCAATATATAGATTTTCCATAAGCCACATTTCTAAGTAATAGTACAATGTAACAAATCATTATCTTCTAAAATTACATCCTGAAACACCCCTCCCGTAAATTTCCCATTACCCATTCCACCCAGAATAATCAGTTTGCTTTCCACTGTATTACCCTTGATATCGTATTCCACAATTCCTCACACAGTGCGTATGTACTCTCTGTATCTCTACACCTATGCGTAGTAGAGGTTTTACCACTAAATTTCACTTAATCAGGTGAAATAGTGAGTTCTGATTACAGCAGGGGCTGCTAGCTAGGTTGAAGGGTGATTAGCTCACTAGACAACCAGGGTGAGCAAAGGGGCGAGTGATGGATAGATGATAGAGACTCTAATGAGAAATTAGTGATGAAATCTGCTCCTCCAGAATGAATATGTTTATAGTAATGGGGTTGTTAGTCCTAATGGAGATGTTACAATGTTTGTTCTTATAATAATAGTTATTTACGGTAAGATATACTTCTTGCATAAGCGCTGTTTCAAAGACAAACTGAGTACTGTAGGTGCGTTCGGCAAATGAATTCTGTTCACTCTTTTCACTCTGTATACTCCTAGCACCGTTCGGTAATTACATGGAGTGATAAGCGTCTTAAAATGGAGCTTTCGGCAAATGCAGAATGGAGTCAAGTGGAGTGAAAAATGTTAACTCCATAAGCCCAACCTCGATATGCAATACATGGAGTTTTTTTTTTTTTGTTTTATTTGACATCTGTCAGATCATTTTGTATTTTTATGTTGAAATATTTTATTATACACAATTATTTTATATTTATAAAATTGTTCTGTAATATAACAAGGCACAGTATGTCGGAATGGTAAGAATTCTGTACCTTTTCTAATATACACTTTCTTCAGAATCATTAAAGAATAATACCAAACTGAATAACTTCTGTATGGTTCATTATTTATTTTTTTAGCAGTGCAGTATATAAGATTGTCAAAAAAAGGAGGTTATTATATTCGTGCACCAAAATTTTAACTCTACTCGTTCGGTTAATCACAAATAAAGGAGTGTGCCTTGTTCCCTCGATCTACTCCAATTCCAGCTCTACTCTCACTCCACTCCAACACCGCTCCGTAAATACTCCAACTCCGTATGATTTACCGAACGCACCTTGTATGGGGCCCTCTAGTATTTTATTTTTTATTAAACTTTCTGAAAATTGAAAGCGACCTGTTATTCTAAAATGTCTTAATTGTTATTCGTTAAGCTGTAACATGTTTTGCGTCTCGCCAAGAGAGGTATTGGATTCATGCTAAAAATCGCATATCTAGATTTTAGAGAATATGCACGTTTTAATTTAATTTACATTTTTACATAATAAATAAGTAGGCCTTGAAGTTCCAATTTTGTTTATTTAGGTTACACAATCGATCGGACGTTTCGGGTCCAATTCGCCCATCATCAGCTAATAATATTAAATAAATATTACCTATTTCTAGGTGTGCCAATCTGCTTTGTCGCAGATATCGGTAATGATGATGATATATTTGTACCTTGTGGGCGTTTACCAGGCGTCACCTCACGGGCACTCATTGCTGGCGTGGAGAGTGCACTACAGGGTTCACTTTTGTGCCATTTAAAATTCGAAATATTTGGCGCCGGTCGGGATCGAACCCGGTTCCCCCAGGTTCGCGACCAGACACTCAGGCACTCGGGCAGACACTCAGGCACTCGGCCACGGGACCCCGTATAATAATATTAAATAAATATACATAAATGATAACAAGTTTAAACTTTAAACTTACCCATTCGTTGTCAATGGGCAATCAGACCGTCAACCTTGTTTCAACATTTATACAATGTAACACCTGTATAATGTAGAATTACACTAAAATATTAGGGTAGGTTTAGACTTTAAACTTGTAATCATTTATGTATATTTATTTAATATTATTAGCTGATGATGGGCGAATTGCGCCCGAAACGTCCGATCGATTGTGTTACCTAAATAAACAAAATTGGAACTTCAGGGCCTAATTATTTATTATCAGAAACTTCTACAAGGTTCCCAACTCAAATTTCATCGTTTTTTTACATTTTTACAATTATGTCTGTCTATGTGTGTATGTGTGTGTATGTGTGTGTGTGTGTGTGTGTGAATGTGTGTATATGTGTATCTGGATGTTGGAGGAACGGTTTTTGAAATTCTGTAAGACTAAAGTCCAATTTAACTATTATTCCTTAATCTGACATTAAGAGCTGAAAAGGTTCTGTTAACAAGGGGGGATTACACCATTTTTTTTATAATTTCATCTGAAAATATTAGGAAAACTAAGACTATTGATGAAAATCCGGTGAAAAAAATCCTATTAATAAGCGAGTTATGGTCTCCCGAATTTTGAAAAAATTGACGTGACGTCATATTTATGTGTTTTTATATCAAACTGTTTTCATCATGGACCTAAATGTTCTTGAAATATATGCTATTTTAAGTTATATTTACATAAAAATAAATGAATATTATAACACTGTATAAGTCTACATACTTTATAATTACAGGGGTATTTAAATTATAAAGTTTAATGCAAGAAATTTATGTTAAAATAAAAACTGTTTGAAAACTGCTGTACAGGAATGTTATCCCCTCCTTTCGAATTTGAATTTCTTAACTTCCATTGGTAGTAATCCCCACCTCCTAACATGCTATTTGGAATGCATGTATAGGTGGTCTCTCGGTCGCCAATCAAAATATTTTCATATTAGTGTCGAAGCGCTATAACAAAAAACCCTTTAATTCCGAAATATCTCAATTATACCATTTCATTTTTTTATTAATATTCGTTATTAAGCATATACATTCGTATTTTTTTGCTATTTTCCTATTTTCGATTGAGCCGTAATCCCCCATTGGACAACCGGAAGTAGTTAAAAGAAAATTAAATATTATTTTTTGGAAATTTATGTTATTACAAATATTAAAGCATATAAAATTCTCTATCCAATACATTTAACATTTTTATTATAACTTCTATAAATTTAGAAATAGAGAATTATAAATATGTAAAATAATCCATTGTAATGAATCTCCCAGCCCAAATATGGAAATCAGTTGAAAAATTAATATGTTTGTAATTGACAAAAATTGTCAGTGTCAAAAATCCAGATACATTACTGAAGGCTTTTTCTGGGAAGTACATTTAATATATCTTATTTTATTATTAATTAAATATTTAAATTTTAGATACATATCTTGGGACGAATACAACACATACACATATTTAAGAACAACTGTCTTTAAATTTTGTTACTAAAGCAATCATTTTACATAACGCATCAGATATACGTCCAATATCGTCAATGAATTTGAAGAATCTCGAACATATAGAAGAGTAGGAGGAAACTTATTTATAGAATGAATTTAAAAAATTAAAAATACTTATACGAATAACAAATGTAATTAGAATTTTAATATTTGTGTGTGTACCAGAAATGTTAAATACAATATGTACTTATATAGCCTAATATGGAAATGGCGAGAGGTCTTGTGCTGGCCACAACAAATTTTACATAAGTGTAATATTGGTTGATTCTAAAAGAATCTCAGATGTCATGCTCTACTTATTGTTATATTTGAAAGTAGGCAAATAATGATGTTTTATACAAGTCCTCTGGTAGCCGTGATCGTCTAGTGGTTAGGACCCTACGTTGTGGCCGTAGTAACCCAGGTTCGAATCCTGGTCACGGCAATGTGCAAACATTGTCACGGGAGAGGTTATTTTTACAATTATTCTTTTAAATTGGAGGGATGCGCATTTCTTTCGCCAAACTGGCCGTTGAATCGAAATCCAAACACAATTTAAGTCACCATTTTTTGCGTATGACTTTTAAGACAAACAACATCAAGTGCTATAATTTTCAGGCAACACAAGTTCGAATGTCAGCCCGTAATGTTTCGCGTCAATTAATTAATTTTGTACTAGGCCTTAGGGTTGGATTATGATGAATTTAGAAATTTTGATTTAAAATTTACAATTTTCTATATTAATTTTGGGCTGGCCACAACAGATTTTTACCTCTCGCTAAGAGAGGTATTGGATTCATGCTAAAAATCACATCTCCAGATTTAAGTGAATAACCACGATTTAAGGTCCCTATAAACCGATTTTAACATTGTTACGATGATGTCTGTGTGTGTGTGGATGTGTGTATGTGTGTGTGTATGTGTGTATGTATGTGTGGATGTTGGAGGGACGATTACTCAAAAACTATAAGACATAAGACCTGTTTAACTATGAATTCCTCAATCTGACATTCCTGGGAAGAGCTGAAAAGGTTTTGGTAACAATTGAACAACCGGAAGTAGTAGTTTTTTAAAAAATTCTTCTAAATATTATTTTTTTAAAAATTTTGATATTGCGCCTTTTGAAGAACAAAATTGTACATCTGATGCATTTAAATTTTTTATTATATCTTCTATAAATTTAGAGATAAAGACGCTATAATATATAGAATATCGGGATATAATAAGTCGAGTAGGCGAAACTACACTAAGGAAACCAGTTGACAAATTCAAATCTTTATAACATAATTTGTAAATGACAGATATTAGTCAAAAATCAAAAGTTTAGTTACATTCTGAAAGCTTTTTCTGGCTAGTAAATTTAATCTTTCTTATGATTTCATAATTAAATATTTAAAATTATAGGTAACCTGCATATATCCATCAGAAATACCGCCAATCTTGTTAATGAATTGGAAGAATCTCTTACATAGGGACTTCCTCATACAATGGAAAATAGATATAATTAGAATTGTATGTGTGCAGAAGACATGTTAAATATAATAAAATACAATATTTGGGTAAAGTTCTGTAATTTTTTTGTTACAAAACGACGGTTCGATAGCGAACTGCAATACATTACTTATATAACATAAAATGGAAATGGCGAGAGGTCTTGTGATGGCCACAACAGATTTTTTTATTTATAATTATTGTGGAACATCATCAAGAATTGAAAATGTATAATTTCATATAATTTATTTTATTCCATATTACACTGTGATCAGTTCAGTCTTGTTCCTACTGAAACAAGTTTCAAGTCGCAAGATAGTTCAAAGATTCAGTTTCTTGTGATATGCAGTGGTGAAAAGATGTATATGTATTTCGTGTTCTGTATATTTAAAAGATAATGTCCGAACTAATATTTATAGTGAAATACAAAAACTGTATATGTGAATGAGTGATTATATTCGACAGCACTAGTTATGAAAATCTATTAACCGGTAAGTTTCACAATTTACTCTAACCGTATCTATAAAAGATATTCTATAGTTGAAATGCTTATGAGATTTTGCCTTCAAATATATCATCGAATACATTGGTCTTTATTTATAATTATGGTTGAAAAAATTCGTGGATAACCTGTCAAATTTTTTTTATTTATTTTCGGCCTCGACCTATTTCGGTTTCGGCTTCATTTATGCCTTCATTAGGATCTGGAGGAATTTTACATTATTAACTAACTTTAAAGGAATTTGTTTATGTTAATTTGCAAGAATTTTTATTTTATTTTTTGTGTTTATTGTATTTTAAGATATTGATATAAATTTTATTGATTTACATTATTTTTATCATTATTTATGTATAACATCTTGTGTAAGTTGTATTCATTATCTAATATTTTGACATTATCGAAATTAAAATTGTGTCTAGAAGATTCTACGTGTCCCACCAAAGCACATTTTCCAGTATTGTTAATGTTATTTTTATTTTTGTTTACGTTATTGTAACTTCTTCTTCTCCAGCCCGTTCTATTCATTACAAACTATACTTACTATGAAAGAAGAAAGTATGATCTACAAATTAACTGCACACTTTATGAAATTATTTTTTAGGAATCAAATTATGGTTACTTGAAAAACAGATATTTTCCATACCTGATATCATCGATCCTTTGCAGAATTTCAAAATTTCGTTTGTAACATATTGTTCATTTATTTTATGTTAATAACACACTAAAAATTTATACTCAAATTCTTAGAAATAGAGGCTGAGGAGTTTCGCTCGATAAACACTATTTTTTAGAGTTCTTGTTATAAAGCGCGCATTGTTCAGCAGTACAGTCTTAGCTACGCGTTACCTTCACTTCGTTACGCTTCTTTACCGCAGATATACAGTAGGGGACGTATCAACACTGTGTTGAATCATAAATGTAACATTGGTTGATTTAAAAAGAATTTCGGATGACATGCTCCACTTTTAATGTATTCGTATTTGAAAGTAAACAATATTTTAAACAAGTCCTCTGTTAGCCGTGATCGTCTAGTGGTTAGGACCCTACGTTGTGGCCGTAGTAACCCAGGTTCGACTCCTGGTCACGGCAATGTGCAAACATTGTCACGGAAGAGGCTATTTTTATTTATTTTTTAAATCCGGTTCCTAGATTTACCTCAAAATCTAATAGTTCCTTTCCATATTAATATAACGTACAAGATTTTAGAGGTAGAGCGTTAACAAAAACACACATATATATATATATATATATATATATATATATATATATATATATGTAACGAGGAAAATTTTGTGGGTGTCAGTGGATTTTGGTTGATTCTTTTAAAATCTGCCAATCTTTCGTGTATTTGGTTTTTACACATCATCAGGACAGTTTTGGTGAAGATATCATTGATTTTATAAAAAAAAAAAAATAACAGAAGAATTTTGTCATAATTTTTGTAAATTTTAACTAAAATTATGTTTTTTTTATAAAATCAATTACTTTCAAACATCTTCACCGAAACTGTCCTGATGATGTGTAAAAAACCAAATACACGAAAGCTGGACAGATTTTTAAAAGAATCAACTTTAATTAAAGCCCAAAATCCACTGACACACCCACAAAATTTTTATCCTTAACTAATCGAAACTCAGTGACGATTGCACTCCACATATATATATATATATATATATATATATATATATATATATATATATATATATATAACGTAGAATTAATGCCATATGTACAATAGTTTTTATAAAACATACTGTGATAAAAATTTAAGTTTTTAGTCAAAATTTACTGTGATATTTCGACTATTCATTACATTCTGTTATTAAAAATGTTATAAGAATGAAACAAAAATTTTCCAAAATTCTTTCTCCAAAAAATGTACGACGTAGATATAATTTTTAATACTTAATGTCACACAATAACCCTGAGGATGGTTAAAATAAATAACCGAAAGCTTGGTTAATTGTAAAGAGTGACAATTATTTATTAGAGCCCAATATACTCCTAGACTGCATTCCCGCTATTTGTTTTCTTATATATGTATATATATATATATATATATATATATATATATATATATATATATATATATATATATTTACAGACATCATCGTGCATATTTTTGAGCACAGTAATTGTCTTGTCGCTATAGGATTGTCTTAAGGTAGCGCTTTGTTTGTCCTGTATATTTTGCTGGACAGTGTTGCAAGGTATTTTACATATTATATTTGATCTGTAATTTTTATCTATATTTGCCTTGTGTTTGAGTTTATAATACATAATGTATAGGATTACATAATTTATTTATTTATTTATTTAGAGAGAAAAGATCAACAGGCCAAGGCCCAATTACAGATCAAATACAAATAATTACAAAGTTTCACTTTCCAAAAACATATTAAAGCATAAATAATAATAATAATAATAATAATAATACTAATAATAATAATAATAATAATAATAATAGAACAGTATAATGCCAAAACAGTTTAAGCCAGAAGCTATAACGAGGAGAAAAAAAAAATCAAGAAGGTAAAAATAAGAAATAATTAACAGCAATAATTGAAACAGTCTCTTTTAAATTTAATAAAAGAGCAACCAAAAATATCTAGTTCATTGTTGTTTATCGAATTGTATAGGGAACACATAGTATATAAAGGAGATTTTAGGAGTAGGTTAGAAGACGCAATTGGCAGATGGAAACAATTAGTATGTCTTGGGGATATTAGAGGAACATGGAAGCGTATCATGGATAGAGTATAGGAGTCATCAACTAAGTTATGAATGATTTTATACAGAAAAATTAATGAATGAGCACGACGTCGATATGAAAGCTTAGAAAATTGGAACAAGCGCAACAATTCATCATACGAGATATTAATAGTAGGATAAATGTTATTCTTTTTATAATATAAATATCTAAGAAATTTACGTTGTACCGATTCAATAAAATTTATATATTTATAGTAGAAAGGATTCGAAATTAAGCTGCAGTATTCATGTTTTGATCTAACGAAACTATAATAAAGAGCTTTAATTGCATGAATATTGGTAAATGATTGGGAGTTACGTTTAATGAAACCAAGCATTTTATATGCACCTGAAACAATATTTTGCACATGAATATTGAAATTAAGTTTTAAATCGAAGGTTACACCTAGATCTTTAATTTCATTTACACGCTGTAAGATAGAATTTTGTAATTTGTAATGGTAAACAATTGGTGATTTTCTGGTGAAGGATAAAATTTTACATTTAGAAATGTTCAGGAACAATAAATTGCTAATGCACCAATTATTTATTTTATTCAGGTCTTCCTGAATAGATATGCAATCAGATATACTAGAAATAGAAGAAAAAATTTTCAAGTCATCAGCATAAATTAATTTTTTATTATTTATTACAGATGTTATATCATTGATAAAAATTAAAAATAATAGAGGACCAAGATCCTCTATGTATAGGATTACAGAGGAATTTAAATTAAAGGTAGTTTATATTATTATTTAGTATGTACAACAAAATATTGTCACTGTTTGTAACTAAGACCGTAACTTATCCCATAAACCCGGTACATCTTCCGTCTTTGTAAATGATCTTGTAGAATATCAGAAGCATCTGTTGTAAGTTATCTGGGGATGCGTGTTTGTATCCGTATCCGTGTATTGGCGTAGTTTGGCCGCAGATCGTGTGTTTTGCTTCCTGATTACCGCACAACATACGCGGAGTTAACTAGCACCAGCAGCTCCGTTCAGAAGCCAAGGCACAGCCCTGCTGCTTGTTGTTTTAAACTGCTGTTTGTAATGAACATAGTTCTAAGTGGACTCGCTGACCACCAGTGGTGGAGCAGTAGAAATTTGCCAATAACAATATTTTTATGTAATAGACTTCACCTAAAAGAAATAAACACAATTTCAAACCTTATAAAAATTGCTTTTATCAACATTTTACTGTATAATTCTTCTTCAATTTGAACCAAGCGTAGATTTTATAACAATCTTTCCTAATGATTTTTTTCTACAAACTTGCAGGAAATAAATATTCTAAAAATTAGTGCGGAAAATAAATAAAATATAAGATTTTTAATAAAGAATTTAAAAAACATTCACCATGTTTCACAAGATTTTAGCATCTGAATCAACCTCTCAGTCATTTTTCAGAGGCCGGCCCAGTTAGTAACCACTGACGCGTTTCGCTCTTGTTGAAGCTCATCAGTGTGGTATATCTCATACAAGATATCTTAGATGTATATCTTACGCCGTGCCTAGTTGGTGAATTGTCTCTGCAAAGAGGCGTCAGTTACACCACATTGATGAGCTCTAACAAGAGCGAAACGCGTCTTTGGTTACTAGCCGGGTACGACAGGCATCTAAAAAATGACCGAGAGGTTGATTCAGGTGCTTAAATCTTGTGAAATATGGCAAGTGTTTTTCTAATTCTTTATTAGACATTATTTCACCTAGAATTCGCTATTGTACTTTTGTTTTTCATAAGATTTTTGTTTTGTTTTCATAAAAGCAATTGTCATGATCGCTTCAAGAACCCGTCCAAGTAGAAGATGATATTTCAAAAATTTATTATATATTTAGACGATTTCAGAAAAAATATTGTTTACCTGACATACAGAACACGTTACTCTGAAACTCCCCGCAAATTTCAAAATTGCGTCCGTTTCGGTAAATTTGCATTCATTTGAAAATCATTAATTTCCTGCTCTCATTACAAAAATATTCTATCTTTTGGAAAAGTTCTTTATTTCAATATTTATATGAGAGAAAAATCTTGTGTGCAACACATAGGAATGTTGAAATAAGAGACTTTTCCAAACGGTAGTAGTACAAAGATAAAAAATAAAAGTCAAGGTCATAAGTTTGTGTTTCCTATAAAATTCTACATATATGTATTCTTCTTAAAAATAAATGGATCCGTGTTTTACATGAATGTAACATTGGCTGATTCAAAAAGAATTTCGAATGACATGCTCTACTTGGTAGTGTATTCGTATTTGAAAGTAAACAATAATATTATAAACAAGTCCTCTGGTAGCCGTGATCGTCTAGAGGTTAGGACCCTACGTTGTGGCCGTAGTAACCCAGGTTCGAATCCTGGTCACGGCAATGTGCAAACATTGTCACGGGAGAGGCTATTTTTATTTTTCAAAAATCCTGTTATCAGATTTACACCAAAATCTAATGATTTCTTTCAATATTAAAATAATGTATAAGATTTTAGAATTTTCAGTTAGAGCGTTGACAAAATCCATACACATACAAACACATGCGCGCACATGCACATATTTAGAAACATCATCGTGAAAATGTTAAAATCGGATTCTAAAATAAATAAATAAATAAATAAATAAATATATCATCACAGCATATTAGCCATTTCTGAGTGTGCCACAATCTGCTTTATCGCAGATATCGGTAATGATCATGACATATTTGTACCGTGCGGACTCTTACCAGGCGTCACCTCACGGGCATTCATTGCTGGCGTAGAGAGTGTACCACGGGGGTCAGTTTTGTGCCATTTAAAATTCGAAATATTTGGCGTCGGTCGGGATCGAACCCGGTTCCCCAGGTTCGCGACCAGACACGTAGGCACGCGACCACGGGACCCCATCGGATTCTAGGGACCTTAAAACGTGGTCATGTACCAAATTCTCGCTATGCGATTTTTAGCACGATCCCTATACCTCCCTTACCAAGGTTAGTGGGAGGTAAAAATGTATACACGAGAGTATAGACAAAATCCGTACGAATAGATTATTTCATTCTCTATTATTCATATATGTTGTACAAAATAAACTAAAGTTACAGTTACAGACATCGTAAATAAATAACAAAGAAAATTTAGTTTTGGTAATATTTTACACGTTGTTGCGCCAATGTGTAGATTGCGCTTTCTCGTACAAGGGAATTCACTTAATGCTGTGGTTACCACGAGTATCATAACTCGACAAATTAACACATTTTGAATGTACAACTTGCTCCATTTACTTACACGTATTTTCTGCTAATGGGCACAAACATACTCTACTTGCCAACCGCACTACAGTGCACACTATATCGTTAACATGTCACACGTATTTTTGCTTTTATTATAGCTAACCTTCCGATACGTACTTTTTACCTATCTCGTAGGCAAGAGAGGTAAGTACCGGGGTCATTTAATATTTTCTGATTTATTTTTTTCTTGAAAAAATAGGTCAAATTAAATATGTAGGTGTGTTTTACAAACACCTTACAAGAAGTATTTAGAATCAGGAATATGATTTTTTAAAAGTTGCGTTTAATTTCAAATATTTCAACGGATACGACAGTCGAGCTCTACCGGTTTAATTTGGAACTATGATTGTTTGGTTTGGTATTACTCTTCCATAAATAACGATTAAGATAAAAAAAACATTTTTTTTAGTAATTACTTCGCGAGATATTTAAATTTATTTCCAGTGTCACAGATAACGTCACACTATTGGTATCTTTCTCGCGCAACCTACTACAGAAACTGGTGTGAGAAAGATAGCTATAGGTTTCTTTAAAAATCAAATGCAGTTATACAAAAAAACAATTATGACTTTTTGATACCACGAATTGCTTTAAAATTAAACGAACTTTTATTTAAAATTTACAAAAAAAATTGGTTTATGGGACCATTGTGTATATCTTTAAAACATAGGCTCCGGGATTTATAAAACAGATTATTTTAGATATTTATCTATAAAATATATAGAAAAAGTACGAACGCATACCTGTAGAAAATTTAATAAAAATCTTTAATTAATAATTCGCGAAAAATTTACATTTAAAGGTATTTTACGAAAAATCTAATGGGTTCTTTCCATATTAGAATAAGGTAGAAATACATGGTTTCAAAATTTTCTGAATGATAGTATTTGAGTTAGAGCGTTCACAAAATCAACACACACACACACACACACACACACACACACACACACACACACACATACATACATACATACATACATACATACATACATACATACATACACACACAAATACTGACATCACTGTGAAAATATGTGTTTTAGCACGATCCCTATACTGTATTTAGTGTAGTCAAAACTAGATTATACGAATTTTGGTTTTGAATTTTTTACAGGATGTTGTATCGTAATAACAGTTTGGTCAAACCAAAGTAATTAATCTAAAAACTAATGTATTTTCAATAAAATCAAGTCTCTCCCGTAACAATGCTTTATTTATACATTGCCGTGACCAGGATTCGAACCTGGGTTACTACGGCCACAACGTAGGGTCCTAACCACTAGACGATCACGGCTAACAGAGGACTTGTATAAAACATTATTATTTACTTTCAAATACGTTAGTAAATAAATAGAGCATAAAGTTTCAAATTTAAAATCAACAAGTACAACATCTATGTAAGATATAGTAAAATATTTCTAATCGTAGTGCCGCTTTACAGAAATTCTAATAACATTTAACATTCCTCAGAGTATTTTTCTTTCGTGTCATGGACTGTACTGTATTCCATGGCAAATGGCGATAAACACCATTTTAATCAGAAATTGATAAGTTGCATGTCATCAAACGTATTGAACACATCGTGAAACTAGAAAAATTTAAATTCTTAATCATTAAGCATTGACTGAAATAGACCATTCCAGAATAACGTCACCTGCCCTCCACAGGAGTGATTTTAACCTCACTCTTGAATATTTTTAAAAATTATTTAATTATATATCTTATGATAAATATCGAGAAATTTTGATTTTGATACAATTCATTTATAAAATTAAACCATAAATTTTTCCATGACATCATTGAGTAAATTATGTATGAAATTTATTTCTAACAACTGTCCCTCACGAAATTCATTTGTTCTGGATTGATGTGTTAGATGTTGTACCGACAGCTGACATTTTATAATAATAAGTAACCTAGAAAATATTTTTCTGTTTCTTGCTGTCTTAATTTGCAATCGTAGAAATAGTATAGTACAGTACTTACGTAAAATAACTTAAGTTTTCACGGCCGGCGTTTATGGTAGGTCTGATAAGTGAATTACTACTCTAAAGGGCACGTAAAAATTATCTACGACTTTTAATTTTAATGCTCTTTAAACATAAAAAAAGTAGAAAAAAGGACTAAAAATTAACAGGACGTAAGGCTCCATAATACATTCAATGAATATGACGGAACATCATTCATTTAAATTTCTAGAGCCAGAACTATCTGCGATCTAGTTTTCATTAAACACATCAATTTTGACATTTTTTACTGTCACCATATCATTAATAGTTACATATTTACTTAGTTAGTTAGTCTTTTGGTGACGAAAATGAAAATAACCATAATGAGTCATGAAAAGGAACTTTAATGACGAGATTTTTTTTCTGAAATCGTAGAAGAATTCAAAATTACTGAATAGTACATATATAACCTATTTTCATTTAACAAATAAATCACATTGAAAACTTAAGAAACTCTATTAAAAATTGTACAAGAATTTAGAATAAATGTATACTGGACATCATTTATTTTAATTTTGAAATTGTATTTCATATTAAAACGTAAAATGATTTTGTGAAAATAAATATGGCAACGGTTCCTTTCAAACTTTACCCTCTTGAGTTTGTTTACTCCTCTAAGCTACTTAACTTGCATTTATGTGTAGCATCCCCTGCATGACGTCACATACATCTTCGTCACTTTGGCATGTGTGACGTCATGACACATCCCCACCCTCTTCAACACGAACAGAGGTGACATCTATCTAGACATGACGAGACGAAAGCAAATCGCGTAATAATAACATAGGGTAGGTTCTAATTGATGCGTTGTAAGGGTACAATGAGTGATTTATTGCTAATAAAGAGAGAGAAGTTTGAAACAGCGTGATGGAAAATGAAATTTGTATGTGAAAATAAAGGGGTTTCAATTTTAAATTGACGAGTATTTATTGAGTATTACAGAGGAATATTTAGCTAAATTGGATTCTATTCATCAAATTGATTCGATTTTTTGTGATTTGTTTCACAAGTAACTCATATGGCTTTTCAAAAATGCAATAAAAGTTTCAATTCATACGTTGCAAATATACTTTTTCAAAATAAGCCCGTTCAAATCTATTGCGTTTTACAAATTGTATATTAAAAATCTGATATGGCCAACACAAAACCTCCCGCTATTTAATTTTTACATACATACATACATACATACATACATACATACATACATACATACATACATACATACATACCTACACAATAGTAACAATAAGAAAAGGGATAAGAGTAAGAGCTCTGCTGACTCACTTCACTCTTTAACAACATTCTTCTTTCGCCTTGTCCACAATCATCATAGCATAGCATTCATAAATAAGAACATATTAAAGTGACCGATTTTCGGTAGCGAATAACCGCATCCGGACCACAATAATAGTTACGCAACAATCATCCTTCGCCACGCGTTCCTATCCATTTTTATAATTTAAATACATACTTACGTATTTACTAACGCTGCAAACTGTTCCATTGCATAAAACTATTGATTTATTTACTATTTTCTTTTTAAAATGTCACTATTATTAATTTGAAGTGATTAGTTTTTTGACAGTGACATTTACTTTCAGGTACATTCATTTGAAATATGAACTGTGTAACAAAGGAATTGTGTTTATCTTAGGCTTCGGGACTAATAAAAAAAAAAAATTAATTTATCTGTAAAATATATAGAAAAAGTATTAATGTATTCCTGTAGAAAATTCAATAATCTTTAATTTTCATAAGACATAAAATGCGAAAAAATGGCATTTAATGATATTTTTTGAAGAAAAACCATTAAGAGCTTCAAGCAAAGTGCCATTTCCGATTATCCGATTTACACCAAAACCTAATGGCTTCTTTTCATATTAGAATAGGATAGAAATACAAGGTTTCAGAATTTTCTGAATGATGGTATTTGAGTTAGAGCGAAGACAAAATCCCTACACATACACACACACACACACACACACATACATACACACATACAGACATCATCGTGAAAATGTTAAAATTGGTAAAAATAAGAACGCTATATTGAAATTCATTGCTTTTTCGTTCCTTCGTCCGGCATAGCTTGTTTTATATATCTCGAAATCGTCCAGAAACACTTATTTTCTGGCCTAAGTCAGCGAATTTTATGACTATAAGTTGGTATTATTCTGGTGAAATGTCAACTTTATAAATATTTTCAAAATATGACACATTATTTAAAAACACTATTTTTGATTTATAATTCATACACATTATACTTGTGTTATACGATTACTATTACGTTAATTGTTGTAAAATATCATTACATTCGTTTTATTTTTGAGGTTCTGTTGAACGAATACAAGCAGAAAATGTATCCTCAAATTTTAACCTATAATGCGGATTATTGGACTAAAATGTCACTAAATTTTTTCAATAAAACAAATGAATTGTTAATAAAACCATGTAAATCGAAAATGTAACCAACATAAAAATTTTATAGTATATAACAGGGATGGCGAACCAATGGCACGCGACACAATATTTTGGGCACGTCACTGATCACAAAATTCATTATGATGCACTAGATGCATTAGAAATACATGAGAAACCAGACGAAGACCAAGTTACTGAAGAATTTATTTCTGTGATTGATTTTTCAATGAAGGAATTTAAGCGAAATTTTCTCAGTTCAAAGAATTATCGGAAATACTCAAGTTTATTATGTACCCTGATGTGACGTCATTTGATAAACTGAATTTGTCCCAATTCGATTGGTTGGAAATTGAAGAATTTTAAATGCAGCTGATTGATTTCCAGTCTAGTTCAATATGGATTCAAAAATTTATTGAAACAAGGAAAGAGTTAGAATTAATTGAAACAGAAAGATTGACAAGTAATATAAGTGAAAATGCTAATAACAAAACTTTGGAAACATGGAATGCGTTACCAGACACATTTAATTGTTTGAAGAAGCTGGCTCATGCTATTTTAACAATATTTTTATCAACCTATGCCTGCGAGTCATTATTTTCAGAGATGAATAACATTAAAGACTCGGTTAGAAACAGTTTGACAGATGACTCCAGTTCAGCATGCATTCTGCTAAAAGTAACATCTTACAACCCTAACATCTATTATTTGTCATCTAATCTGCAACAACAGGCAAAATGTTCCTTTTTTTTTTTTTTTTTTTTTTGTAGTAAATAAAGAGTTTTGAGTTGAGAGTATTATTATTATTATTATTATTTTCCCAATAATCACAAAGTCAAAATTATTTGATGGCACGTCTATGACCTCATTAAACATTTCTTTAGAAAAATGGCACGGTGATACGTAAAGGTTCGCCATCCCTGGTATATAATATTTGAAGTAGTAATAATATTTCATTAATAAATTAAAAATGTCATCGGCACAAAAAATCTTGTGTACCACACACCCAGAAACTGTTTTGCGAGATCTCGCAATCATTACCGATGTCTACATGTGTTGTAGATACTGGCACACCCAGAAATGGGTAATATGCCGTGATGATATATTTATTTATTTATTTCGTAATTTGCAAAATAAACTCGCTCTCGCAAATGTTCTGTTTCTGGCTTAGTGATACAAATAACTATTAAAGCGCTGAATAAAAAGACCCATTGGTGAATTTCTACTTCATGCGTACGACCCATCAGTGAATAAAATAACTCGCCTTCTCAATAATTTTAGCGTGACCCTCGTATTTGCCAACAACTGCAAACATAATAATTTGGTAATGAATCTCTCGAAAGTACACACTCATTTTTCATTGAAGCTGTGTCTTTTTCAGCAGCGTTTTTCATAATTAAAAAATGGTTAGGTTTTAATAAAAAATCAGCTTTATAACGTAGCGTAGGAGGCAATTAATAACGAACGTCACGTTCACGTTGCCCTCGTGTGTGTACATATGTAAACAGGTTAAACTCGTTCCATATGTGTATGAATATGAGCGTAGCGTAGTCCAATCTCAAATATACCACGACTGCTCGTATTTCATTATTCAGGGAATATTAAAACAAATTATCTATTCCGGCAGAATGTTACCTACGTCACAGGTACGAAAACTGCATTTTTCGACGCAGAAAAAAAGTTAATAATAAACTGGATAGTATAAATGTATATTACAAACAGATATCAAATGTGTTTTTTATGACATACCTTTTTATTTGTTCTGTAAATTCTTCATTAAAATAATTAATAGATATATTTCTCGCCAAGAGAGGTATTGAATTCATGCTAAAAATCGCATATCTAGATTTTAGTGAATAAGCACTAGAATCCGATTTTAACACTTTTACAATGATGTCTGTCTGTATATATATATATATATAATTCCAGACAGTTCAAACGATTTCTCTGTAATTTTGTTTCAATTCCATGGGTATCGCTAGAAATGAGCAATATTTTTATACAATTTCAAATTAGATTTTACAAGTTACCAAACGGGCAAAATTAAAACTGTTTACTGATTTAGGCGTAGAATATAATTATCTGTAAAACTTATTTGAAACATTTTGTCTAAAATTAATTGGGGACTTTTGCGCAAAGAAAAACTGTTTTCCCATGTTAAATGCCTATGGCCAGTTTTTTAATTAACTCACTATATACAGTGTGTCCCATTTAGAAGTGCCACCATTGGGATCTCGAGAACTATAAGAGATACAATGTCGGTTAAATGGAACTTTTTGTGCGCCTTTGGAAGGCCATCTCAGATGTGCTTTTGTTTTTCCAAAAATTCTCATAGGGCACTAGATAATGACGAAAAACTGAATATTGTTGATTTTTTCTTTCTCAAATAACTTCTAAACTATTAGAAATTGAGAAAAACGTTTCAAATATAAAAGATAGATATTTTTATTAACTAACCAGTGGCGTACAAAATAAATTTTTATATCCGTAAATTTTCGAGATATAACACAAACTTATATTTTTTTAAATGGAACCCATATCTGATTTTAGTCTCAAAAAAATCAATATTTTTTTCTCTTTTCAATGATATAAGGGTTATTATGTTTTATATTAGTTTTGCTCCTAAAATTTAATTTTTCTCTTTATTTTCCAGAATTTTCTTATTATTTCCCAAAAAAACATTATTATTTTTATTAATTATATTGTATTTGATCAAAATAATTTGTTTTATGCCTTTATTACTTAATATTTTCATTCTAGACTCATAATTGCAAATTACACTATGATGAGCCAAGGGCGACCTGATACAAAATATTATAAAAATTAATTTGATACGAATTTTGAGCAAAATTTTCTAACAAAATAAATTATTGAAATACAAGGAGTATTTCCAAATAGAAATCTACCAATATTTTCAAAATAATTGTAAATTTAATACAAAATAAGGAAAAAATAATAATTTTGAAGGCAAAACAAATATAAAACATAATAACCTTTATAACATTGAAAAGAGAAAAAAATATTAATTTTTTTGAGTCTAAAATCAGATATGGGTTCCATTTAAAAAAATATAAGTTTGTGTCATATCTCAAAAATTTACGGATATAAAAATTTATTCCGTACGCCACTGGTTAGTTAATAAAAATATCTATCTTTTATATTTGAAACTTTTTTCTCAATTATTAATAGTTTAGAAGTTATTTGAAAAAGAAAAAATCAACAATATTCAGTTTTTCGTCATTATCTAGTGCCCTATGAGAATTTTTGGAAAAATAAAAGCACATCTGAGATGGCCTCCCAAACGCGCACAAAAAGTTCCATTTAACCGTCATCGTATCTCTTATAGTTCTCGAGATCCCAATGGTGGCACTTCTAAATGGGACACACTGTATATATATATGTATATGTGTGTGTGTGTGTGTTTGTGTGTGTGTGTGTGTGTGTATCCGGATGTTGGAAGGAAGGTTTTTCAAAATCTATAAGACTAAAGACCAATGTAACTAGGTATTCCTTAATCTGATATTAATGGGAACAGCTGAAAAGGTTTTGGTAAGATTATTTTTTGAAAATTTATGTTGTTGCTAATATTAAAGAATATAAAATTATCTGATACATTGAAAATTTGTATTATATCTTCTATTGATTTAGAGAAATATAAATAAATATATCATCACGGCATATTATCCATTTCTGGGTGTGCCAATCTGCTTTGTCACAAATATCGGTAATGATGATAACATATTTGTACAGTGCGGGCATTCACGTCGGCGGGAAAATTACAAATATATAAAATAATCCTTTGTAATGAATCTCACAGCCCAAATAATTCCATGGAAACCAATTGAAAAATTAAAATGTTTTTAATTGACAGAAAAATGTCAGTGTCAAAATCCAAATACATTACTGAAGGCTTTTTCGGGGAAGTACATTTAATATATATTATTTTATTATTAATTAAATATTTAAAATTAAAAAAAAAAACTGGAAAAAAGACTATTATTATTATAATATTACATATTAAGCATGAGAAATACCTCCAATCTCGTCAATGATTTTTAAGAATCTCGAACATTTAGAAGAGTAGGAGGAAACTTATTTATAGATTGAATTTAAAAATATAAAAATTTATAAATAATAGATGTAATTAGAATTTTTGTGTGTGTTCCAAAAATGTTAAATACAAATGTATTTACGAGTAATATAGGCTACTACGGAAATGGTGAGAAGTCTTGTGTTGGCCACAACAAATTTTACATAAGTGTAATATTGGTTGATTCTAAAAGAATAGCAGACGTCGTGCTCTACTTATTGCTATATTTGAAAGTAAACAATAATATAATCACCAAGTCCTCTGTTAGCCGTGATCGTCTAGTGGTTAGGACCCTACGTTGTGGCCGTAGTAACCCAGGTTCGAATCCTGGTCACGGCAATGTGCAAACATTGTCACGGGAGAGGCTATTTTTACAATTACTCTTTTAAATTGGAGGGATGCGCATTTTCTTCCGCCAAATTGGCCGTCGTTTTCGTTTGAATCAAAACCCAAATACACTTTTAAGAGTATGAAGACAATGGCAAATACAACCCCAAACTGCAAGAAGAAGAAGATCAGAGGATAGTTACAGAGTACTTCAGGGCGCGAATGTTACCATTTATTGCGCATGGCTTGGCCAAGTCAACAACATCAAGTACTCTAATTTTACAATGCAGACTGGCAACACGAGTTCCAATGTCGGCAGTCCTGTTTCGAGCAGATTAATTAATTTTGGACTATGCCTTAGGCCGTGGTCACACAATCAATATCGGTCGAGCACTATCGAGTAAAAGACAAACCTGAGTTTAACAATGCACATGGTCACAGCGCGTGTATTAATGACAATCGCGCAAAGTCGTGTACCGTCGATTTGTTTGATATATCAAACTTGTTTGATTTTTATACGGTGCTCAATGTTGCTCGATGAAAACAGACATGTGCAGTGCTCTTTGAGGGAATATTCTGACAGATTCTAACCTGTTGGGTATGACCAAGGCCGTATCCAAGGGGGGGATTTGGGGGTTCAAACCCTCCCCCCCCCCTGAAATGTAAAATAAAATACTAAAAAATTTAAAGAAGTCTAACCAAGATGTTAGCGCTATCATAGCACGCGTCCCAAACTGCGAGTATAACATTCCCAATTGCTTTTTACAATTAAATAAAGATATACGTAAAGGCCAAAATATTGTTTTATTTTAGGAAGTGTCTACTGTACTGTCCAGAGAGAGCCGCAATAAAAATTTGTGAACTGTCGCACCTGAACGGAATCTAGCGGACAATTCTAGCGACCACTTCTCGAATCTATCTAAAAACCATTGTCTACCAATTAAGAATTGTCAGTTAGGTATTGTTTTGGGTTTGGTTCACTAATGTCTGGACAGTGCAGTAAACCCTCCCTTTATTTTATTATTTCCCCGAGAATTGTATACCGGGTGTTTTTTTTTAAGTGTACATAGAAGATTAAAATGGGAAGTCAGTTTTTTTGCAAACTGTTGCGCCCCGTTTTGACTGACAACAGTAGTTGTGGTATCAGTAGAAAGAAAAAAATTGTATCAAATGACAACAAATAAATGTAAATTATGTAATATTTTAGTCCCATAAATTAATTATTAAATTTGTCATTTTATGCAGAAATTTTTTATCTTTCTTTTGATACCATGGTTATCAGTCAAAACAAGGGTAACAGTCTGCAAAAAATTGCTCATGTTAATCTCCTTGAAAAATAATATAATTATATAACCAGAACCCCCTCCGAAATGAAATCCTGGATACGGGCCTGGGTACGACCATTTACAAGAAAAAATCTGTTGTGGCCAGCACAAGACCTTCCGTTAATTTGATGTATTTTGTACAAATCCCAGACCAAAATTTACATGGAAAACTTTCTATATATCCAGTAAAATTGTAACACGAACATAATACATTTTTTTACAAATTCCATACAGAAAGTTCATTGGAAAATATTCTATAAATCCAATAAAATTATCACATGTATATACATTATGTATACTGATATATAAATACTCTAAAAATGCGTACACCTACGTAACATTCTCTTTACAATCAAATAATATTACTACCAAGTTTATATCTCTATCTCTACTCATTTTTGAATTATTGCCCCAAAAGTCAATATACCCCACATTTCGATAAAAACTTCAAAATTTTCAAAAATCTAATTTTTATGTATCTAGATACTTCTCAATGCGCAGATTCCAAAATTTGAAACCGCAGGTCGATATCTCTTTTCGTTCTCGAGATATTTAGATTCAAAGTTTTTCTCAAAATTGCCCATTTTTGGGTAATAACCCAAAAATGGGTCGAGATATGAATTTGGCGACAACACCATTCGGTTCTACTGGCAAAATTATATAAGGACGCCAATTTTCAGAATTTTTAAACACCGCATACAATCCCTAAAGCAAATTAACTGAAAATGGCCAAAAATCGCAAAAATCTAAGGTGTACCCCTTAAGATTTTTTCAGATTTTGGGCAATTTGAGGGGTTTTCAAACTTTTATTCATGAAAAATGAACCGGTTGGACAAATGTTATGAAAATTGCTATACTTATGTATTTTTGTCCGTAGAATCGAATGGTGTTGTCGCCAAATTCATATCTCGGCCCATTTTTGGGTATTAACCCAAAAATGGGCAGTTTTGAACAAAACTTTAAATCTAAATATCTCGAGAACGAAACGTGATATCGACCTGCGGTTTCAAATTTTGGAATCAGCGCATTGAGAAGTATCTAGATACATAACAATTAGATTTTTGAAATTTTTTAAGTTTTTATCTAAATGTGGGGTATATTGACTTTTGGGGCAATAATTCAAAAATGGGTAGAGATATAAACTTGGTAGTAATATTATTGGATTGTAAAGAGAATGTTACGTAAGTGTACTCATTTTTAGAGTATTTGAACAACTGGGTGAATTTTTAGAAATAAAAGTATTGAAATAAAAATGGATAAATACTACAAAAAAATTCCTTTGAAAAGATTTTATGTATCCAATAAAATTATAACATGAACATGCACTATGTAATTTGCACTTGACAATTCCTTCTTTCTTCTTCAGCTTTCCCCAATTTTATTAGGAGTCACTTTTTCTTACTCTTCGATTTCACTCATTCCTGTCCAACACATTTTCTTCACACAGTTCTTCCTCTCTTCTTCTCTTCTTCTGCGATACTGTCTTTCCATCTTCTCTTTCGCCTTCCTCGTACTCCCGATATTTTGATCTTATACTTGCGATATTTGATGTTGCACTTGGTACTGACATCTGTCAATTAGAATTTTTTTACCTTACGCTGACTCCAATGCACCGTCGAGCAGTGTGTTTAGAAATACACTATTATTCACAATCATTATAGTAATATGTCGATTCCTATGAGTGGGAAATAATTGATCAAGCTTCCTTAGAAATATAGAGATTAAAATTCTAAATTATTGGAGCCAAAAATTTTAAATTTACACTTTTGGTACCTGAGTAAAATTAGTCTTATTATCCATTTTACACAAACAATGATTAGTACATCCCCTAATTTAAATCGTTGAAATTTGTGCTCTACTCCAGTCTAAGATTCTACAGCAGCATCAAGAGTGCTGAGACTAAGCTCTGTAAGATGCCTATAATTAGACACCGTGACACCGCATTGTTGATCCTATTACTTCACCTCTCTCAGCCCAAACATCAGATGCTCATCTGTTTATCTCTGTCACCACACACGAGCATAAGGGCTTTTGTCTTTTGTCTCTGATATATACAACTATAGAATTGAGGAAAATCTGAATAAATAGAGATATAGAAATATATGAGAATTAATAATAATGATAGAGAAAATATATTGTTTTCATCTCATAAATGACTTGGGACTTTATCCTTCGGACATTTGTTCTTCTTATTTCATTTCTTCTCAATCTTCTTCTACGGTTTTAAATTTTTTTAATAATTTTAAAGATAATATTTGGTTTCCAATTATGACATTTATATCGTAATAAGTATTGAACTAAATATAAATAAAGGAAATAACTAAATATGTATTTAAATTTTCTATTTAATTATTTAATTCATTAGATAAATTACCGAAAATTGTTAGACAAAAATATAATTATGACACGAACCTATACTATTTTCTGCAAATTCCATACCGAAAGGTCCTTGTAAAACATATTATAAATCCAATAAAATTATAACGTGAACATGCACTATGTAAATTGTACTTGACACTGACATTTGTCAATTACAATTATTTGAATATATCAGATGTTTTCATGATTGTAGAAAATCTGGCTGATTTATGAAAGTTATTCTCTTTATAATTCTTTAACTCTATATCTATTGAATATGTAGGAAAATGTATAATCAAACCGTATGGATAATAATTGATAATGATATAAAAATGATATTTAACTGCGTTTTTCAAGAAAAACTGTTAAGAACTTCAAATAAGGGAACTTTCGGTTCACCAATTATAACCAAAATCTAATCAGCTCTTCATATGGATGTAAAGAAGCGGAATACGAAAGAATTATAATTTTTAGAATTGTAGTATTGGAGTTATCGTTGGAGAAAATTTAGTCACACACATACACATACACACACATACGCACACATACCCAGGCACACACACACACACACACATATATATATATATATATACATACATACATACATACATACAAACAAACATCATCGAAAACTAGTGAAATTGTATAGTAAGGACCCTAAATCGTGCTTATTCATTAAAAACTAACCACCGAATTTTTTTACCAAAGCAAATACCTTCCTTACCTTAGAGGTGACGGAAGGCAACAACAATTTATTATAAAGTAATATACAGTTATCAAACCTAATAGACTGATTGTCAGTTCAGAAAAAAAGCGTATTTACTAGCGTTCAATAATCTATTCTTATAACGGTTAAAATAAATCCTATCAATTTGCACTGTCAATCATTGTCAATCATTTTGGCAAATAAAGAGCATCACTAGATGAAACAATAAGTTCCCTGCCCACACTGCATTGTGGCTCTCTGGTTCGGATTTGAATGTGACGGCTGACGCCACTCGGCGATGGCAGTGAAATATGAACTTGAGTTAACGCTCTTCCATCACCCAGATACCATCGTACTTCAAATAATGTGAGTTGGAATGACTCCGGCAAAGACTAATGTTGCTACTAGGAAATATACTACTGCGTTTTGTATTGTCAACTTGTTTTCTAATTTCACAGTTTTCAGTTTATTTAATGTAATAATCTATGATCTCAAACTCCACAATTATTTCATAGGTATTAGGTATTACGAAAAATTGAGACCAAGACAACAGTGGTTGTGGTATCAATAGAAAGATAAAAAATTCTACATATAAACCACGTTACATTTTAGTTCTATAATGGCCGATTGCATCAACGTAATTTAAACGTTAAACTTAGCATAAATTGCCAAATTGCATCGAAATGAAATGTCATAGGAATTATAGTATATTTCTGTCAAAATTTCGATTTGCATTTTTTTATTTAAGCCTAATTTAAAATTTTATAGCCGAGACAGACGACAAAAATTAATGATCATTAACGGTTACATATAGTATGCAAGGTGATACTGTTGACAGATGTCAAAATTGCGTCTATTAACAAACCAAAAAATATTAAATGTAGTAAGCACGTACTACTTATTGTATTGTACTCGGAGAGGGCAAAACAATGAGTAGCACGTGCTTACTACAGACAATATTTTCTGGTTTGTTAATAGACGCAATTTTGACATTTGTCAACAGTATCACCTTAAGGTGCGCATACTATAACTAACCGTTAATGATCATTAATTTTTGTCGTCTGTCTCGGCTATAAGCCTTATTGGTGCAGTTGAGCATAAGTGAATTATATTTATTTTATTTTTTTGGTAATACCTATAGCCTTGGCTTTTGAACAAAGAGACAAACAAATGTTAGACATTTTATCTGTCAGAATTCATATTTTTTTTTCAAGCAATTTCTAATCCGTTAAAAAATATTAAAAACAAATTAAAATAATTAAATCACGAGCCGGTTTCACATTTTTTTAGAAAGTATTTTAAATGAAAGTTTATACAATATTTTTCATAGTAGGTAATAATAAAAATAATAATAATTTATTATTACTTTCGTAATTAATTAAATAAAAAGATTGAAGACAGAAAGAGTCATGGAAAACAACCCTTTACCACGTGACTTTTTCAAAATATTAAACAAATTTTAATATTTAATTGTAAAATCTAATGAATATTTCATGATATTTTAAAATTTGAGGCTCTTTAAAGAAAAATATCTTTTAAAATTTAATACTTAGAAGTCATATTAAAATTTTTGCAACTGTCCGATTCTGACGGAAAAAATGTCAAACATTTATTTGTTCTTTAGTTTAAATGCCATGGCTATAAGAAATTGAATAAATTTAATAATCAATTTATGGGACTAAAATATGACATAATTTACATGTGTCTGATGTCATTATCGATATCTACATGTGTTGTAGATACTGGCACACCCAGAAATGGGTAATATGCCGTGATGATATATTTATTTATTTTATTTATTTATATCTGATGTCATTTGATGCAGATTTTTTTATATCTATAGACACCACAACAACTGTAGTCAGCCGAAACGGGGAACAACAGTCTGCGAAGAATGATTTTCTCATGTTAACGAGCAAATGTTTGGGTTTAAAGTATTCACCCTGTATATTTATTTATTTATTTATTTATTTATTTATTTATTTCCGCTCAACAGGATAATAATTATCCCAATTACAGAGGGAGAATATAAATACATATATATAAATGAAATGTTGATACAAGAAGAGAAAAAATTACACAAATATTTACTTAAATATCTAACATATTTAGAAAAGAAAAATGAGCATATTAGTTATTAACAAACATTAATTAATTAGATGAATATATACTAGTCAATTTATTTTTAACAGAAGTCATTGAATCATGAAAAATATCAAAATGAGAGCATATAATGTTGTAAGATTTACATATTTGTATTATTGGTGAGTTTAGTTGATAATTTCTTACACAAAATGGTATAGCAAAAGTTATATTTTGTCTGGAACATATCCGAGGAATATTAAGTTTAATTTTATTTAACGAAGTAGTATCATCTATTTTATTGTGAATTAGTTTATACAGATATAAAACAGACAGAATATTTCTTCTTGACTGAAGGCTGGTTTGTTTAAATTCGTTTAACATTACGTTATAACTGATTTCATATGAGTAGGATTTAAATTTTTTAAACCAGCAATATCTTAAGAATTTTTTTTGAATATTTTCGATTTCAATGACGTATTTATTATACAATGGATTCCATATTTGTATGCAGTATTCTAATTTAGATCTTACATAGCAGTAATACAAACTCATAATTGTATTTACATTAGTAAATGATTGAGAACTCCGTATAATAAATCCCAGATTTCTATATGAAGTTTTACAAATGTATGTTACATGCTGATCAAATTTCAATTTTGGATCAAATATAATTCCGAGATCTTTAAATTTATCTGAACGTGACAAAATATTTTGATTCATGTGGTAATTTGATTGAATTACAGTTTTTTTATTTGTAAATGAAAGAACATTACATTTATTGAAGTTAAAATATAATTTAGAAGACTCTGACCATTTTACTAAATTGTCTATATCATTTTGTAATTTTTGACAATCATCAACCGTATTTATAGTTTTGTATATTTTAATATCATCGGCATAAAGCAAAATATTAGAATGTTGTATACACATAGTGATATCATTTATGAATAATATAAACAAAAGTGGCCCAAGATTCGACCCTTGCGGGACACCAGAAGTAGAAGTAAATGGAGCAGATTTGTGACCTGTCGGTAAGATATGATTGTATGAGCTGACATAAGTTTGCAGAAAAATTGAACTGTGTATTTAGCTTATTCAATAATATTTGATGATCGACTTTGTCAAAGGCTTTGGAAAAGTCTGTATATATTGTATCTATTTGACGAGAGAGTAACATATTTTCTGATACAAAATTGGATAAATTCATAAGATTTGTTGTAGTTGATCTACCTTGCATGAATCCGTGTTGATGAATAGATATAGAATTAGATACTGATGAATAAATGTATTTATAAATTATTTTTTCATAGATTTTTGACAATGCTGGCAAAATACATATGGGTCTGTAATTTGAAACATTATTTGTCTCACCAGATTTAATTATAGGACATATTTGTGCTACCTTTAATAACTTAGGGTAGATACTATTCCTGAGAGACAAATTAAAGAGATAGTGTAGCGGTTTAATAAGAATATTTTTGCAACCTTTCAAAATGTACGCAGGAATATTATCCGGACCAGGGTTACATTTAGGTTTTAGTTCATTTATTACATCTAATATATCATTTTCTGTTATATTATCAATTTTGACTACATCATGCTGACATAATATATTTCCAGATTCGTGTACAATGTCACATGTGTTTGAGGTTTTAGTGTACACTTCAGAAAAATAATCAGCGAAACTTTGTACTATATCTGGTGGATTAGTGCAATGTTTGTTGCCATGAAACATATTATTGGGTATTCTACCTGTTTTCTTTTTAGTATTTAAAAATGTCCATACTTTTGTAGGATCAGTTTTGATTTTATTTTCAATATCAGAAATGTACTTTCGGAAAGCAACTTTAATATCTTTATATAGTACTTGTATAAATTCAGCTACATTCATTTTCTCGAGCGATAGATTCAAACGATTTTTCCAATAAAAATAACCTCTCCCGTGACAATGTCTGCACATTGCCGTGACCAGGATTCGAACCTGGGTTACTACGGCCACAACGTAGGGTCCTAACCACTAGACGATCACGGCTACCAGAGGATTTGTTTAAAACATTATTATTTACTTTCAAATAAATTAATAAGAGAATAAGTAGAGCATGACGATTACTAGTCGTATAATTTGAAAATATTTAATTTTACTATAATTTGTAATTATAAATAGAGAAAATTTAACTAAATCAACATAGATATTTTAATGAAACATATTAGTAGGCTGAAAAATAAGGAATTTATTTAGTTAATTTAACTACAATTTAGATAGATGGTTATTTTTTCTGTGTATACCTATCAGAAACTGGCTCAGTCTTCAAAAAAGATTTCTTTACAACATCCGAATATAGCACAAAATTTCTTTCATGATATGCAAAATTTTCAATCTAAATAATTTTGAATAGCAATGCAACACGTGCATGTTGTTCTAATATCGCTCACACATTGATTTATATCCCGGTTCGAGCTGTCTAAGGCTTGTGTATTGCTCTATTTGTCCCTCGGATGTATTAAAGCCCTGCAACGTTGAGTGAATTAAATTTCTTGCAGATACCTGGTGTATTGCCAATACCAGCTGAACGACGGATTATATTACATGTTGTATGAAACTGTGCTGTGCTGTGTTCGCCTCGCAGCCTTCTGCCTTTTATTGAAGAATGGTATTTTTGATAAACTCTAACTTGAAAAGCAATATAAGCGGTTTAATATTAAAATATTAATGTGCCTTCCTTTTAAAATGAAATCTACGAGCAAGTTGAAATAAGGGTAGTAATTATTAAAGTTTAAATTGCATTTTTTATAAACACAAGAACACAATATATACATCTTAAGCTTAAAAAGTAATCTACGAGTATAATACTACGACTTATTATTAAAAGCAGTAAAATTCATTAGATTTGTTTGCGATGTAATTTCACTACCATGACTAACACTATAAAGAAATAGAGTTGCCAGACGTCCCGATTCAGTAGCGTAGCGTGGGGGGGGGGCAAAGGGGGCACCCGCCCCGGGCGGCACTTTGCTGGGGGCGGCAAATTCCCTATCGTTGAATTAATATTAAGATGACTATTACCGGTAAAATAATTATTTAGTCAGTTGAGTTTGAAACTCAATAACTTTCTTAAAAAAAATGAAAAAAATGAAACGCACTTTCATTTATAGACTATATATTTCTGCGTAACTATACTAATTTTTATATTTTTAAATTAATTGATATAAAAATAATGACAATATACATTAAGAAATAACCCCCGTTTTTAGCGCGAATGAAGAAATGCTCTATTTCATTGATGTCTAATATAATATGTATAAATGAAAAAAAATATTGCTTTGTAACCATAGGCTTTGGAATAATTTAAATATTATTTTTAACACTAAAAATGTTATCTCTCAGCATTAACAATTAAGAATTGAAATTTGGCATGTTGATTCAAAATGCAGATATAATATAAAATAAGCATAAATTTTTATTTAAAAATTACTAGTTTAACTTTGTTACTTTTTTAATGTTTATGCGCACGAACGCATGGTGTGCTATAACAATAAAGTTATTAAAATTAAACTAATGAATTTAAAATAAAAAATTATTAATATTTTATATTAAAAT